>BFEA01000187.1:1992053-2005407 GCA_003427395.1 Chara braunii
TTTAACTCCTCTATATTCTCTGGTAACGATTCGGGGCAGAAATCAGAGGTAGATGTCAGTGACATCAGCATTGGACCAGTTACCGAACAGAGACTCTAGAGGTTATTTTCGGATTGGTATTCAACGACATGTAGATTAAGTACATCGACACTTGAGATTCTGTATCGTCGACATTAGGGCTCTATGTCAGCGATATTTTGAATTTCGTTCTGTGACATTTGAGATTCTATATCGATAATATTGTTTGTATTTCATATCAGTGGCTATGGTTGTTGACTTCATCTCCCTCCTCCACTTCGTCTCTGTATGAGCACCAAATCATAACCCACTGACTGATGTGTGTGTGTGTCTGTACGCAGGCTAGTCATTTGTGAGTCAGTCAATGATTTTAGTCTTCCACTACATCGTAATCATCTTTTATAATTGATCAGTTCTTGGTTCTGCACTTGTGTTTATTTGCACTAGTATGCAACAGGGGCACTCAGTGCCAGCGAATTGAGATAGTTGGCTTGCTCCATTGCTGTCCATATGTATCTCGGACCATTGTCAACTTTTGTTTTTTTTACTTTTAATGAAAGTTGTCACAACTTTCTGAATTGATTAGCAACCTGGGCTACCAGACCCGCACGAGCGCAATTGCCCTGCAGGGCGACCGGGCCAGTATGCCCGAGACCCTCCCGCCAGGGTCACCCAGGCAGGTCAAAAAAACAACTAAAGAAAAAAAAAAATTGGTGCTAGGGGTATTTTGCACTCTCAGAGAGCTTTCCAAATTCGGCCTAATTTTAGTTCGTGGTGCACGTCAATTTTATAGGGGAGGGGGGGCGGTTAAGGGCCTTATAGTGGTTTCAAAGGAGTTGAAGGATCCTCCAAAAAGGGGTAATAATTTTTCCTCCTATTTTTTATTTTTATTTCAATTTCTGTAGACAATATAAAAGTGACCCTCAGCCAAAAGTTGTTTTGATTGCTATTGTGCACATTTTGTTTTTTTCCGGGTTACTGGTAGGGACCCCGGTTGACCCAGTTGCTCGGCAAATCATTCCGCTCAGGTCCCGTGCCAGCCTTGGGGACCCGGGCGGCATGGGTGGTACTTCCCGATGCACTTTTGTACGAGGGCAAAAGTGTCATATGCGCCAAAGTCCACTAACCCACATCGCGACCAACTTTTTTTCTTTTGGTAGGCGCCTCCAGCTATTGTGGTCCGGTAGTGCTGAAACCCGAAAGTTGTGGAGCACATATGTTTTACACCTGCGGCCGATGTATGGGCCAAGTACTGGTGGTTTCATAATTATGGTCGGGGAATTACTTATTGACCACTTAGAAAATGTAACTGGGTCACGCCCTAGCGGGGCCGCTTAATTAATAGGCTCATATATATATATATATATTTTTTAATTCTCTCTCTTTTAATTCAAGAATTGTGAAATTCTCAGTATGCTACTCAGCACTTGGCTTGGGTAAGGGCAGATCAGGCCGCAAAGTCGGGGCCTCCAACCAGACCTAGTCTAAAGTGGCCCTCCAACTCTACAAGTCCTAGAAATTAACTATTTTTTTTTCTACTTTCTCACTCCCTCCAGTGGAAAGCAAACTCGCGCGAGGGAGGACATTTAATAGAGTTGCACCCCGACCCAGGCGCCAGTCCGTTTTTGTTTTTTTTTTCAATTTTTTATTAGATTTATCCGTCTCGGTTGAACAACTATAATATTATCGGTACGCTATCAGTCACTTGGCTAAGGCGAATGAAAAGCAGGCCACATAGGTGAGTCTTCCAAACCGATCGTGAAGAGACCGGGCATGTCGCTTTAAAGAATCTCGCAATAGTTTTGTTTTTTCACTTTTCTACTCTTCTGATGAAAAACAAAGTCAAAAAATACAAAACATTCATGTAGGTCACACCTTAGCCGAACCACCAAAATAATTGTTTTTTTTTTCTTTTTTTTCGTTGTACGTTTCAGTTGAATAATTTGAATATTTTCTATCAGTTTTTTTTTTTTTTTCTTTTAACCTATTTTAGTTTACGAGTTAGAATACTCTCTATCAAGTTCTTTCTAAACTTGGATATATCGCTCTATAGAATCTCGTATTAGCTCAGTATTTTTTTTTTTCGGCTAAAAAATATACATATATATGTATACATAAAGGTCTGTATGACGATATATATATATACCTGGCAGTTCTATTTGACGGTATATATACTATTTATTTAATTTTTCTTTTCAACTTGTTTCAGTTTAAATAATTATAACAATCTCTATCAAGATTTTTTAATATTTGTTTTCAAATTATTTTCCTTGAACCAATTTCAGTTACACATTTAAAAAATTGTCTATCAAGTTTTTTCTAAAGACACTACACAATGTTCTAAAATTCAAGAGTATGTTTCCATTAAATCAGAAGTCCACGATATAAGAAAAATTAGCTTTGGGGGTTTCACTGAGGCCAGTATCCCCATAAGAAATGAAGGTATTTTTGCTAACGAAATCCTGAATACCCAAAGAGCTATTAATCCTAGATATACTCAGAAAACTCCCAAGATCTCGTAGTATATTCTTGCTAACGAAACCCACAATACCTATCAAGATATAATTCTTATCGAGGCTGTAAATTCCTGAAATCCCAGAATGTATTTTCGTTAACCAAACCACAAATACCTAACGACACATAATTCATAGATAGGCTAACTAAAATTTTGAAATCCTAAAGTGTATTTTCGGTACTGAAACCCCAAACGCCTATCGAAATATAATCCATAGAGAGACTAAATAAAATCCCGAAACCCCTTAGTGTATTTTCGGTAACGAAACCCCGAAAGCCTATCGAGATATAATCCCCAAAGAGACTAAGTAAAATCCTGAAAACCCGTAGTGTATTTTCGGTAAAAAAACCCCGAAAGCCTATCGAGATGTAATCCCTAGAGAGACTAAGTAACATCCCGAGACCCCGTAGTGCATTTTTGCTAACGAAACCCCAAAAGCCTATCAAGATAAAATCCTTAGAGAGACTAAGTAAAATCTCGAAACCCCGTAGTGCATTTTCGGTAACGAGACGGTGAAAGCCTATCGAAATATAATCCTTAGAAACACTAAGCGAAATTTCGAAACCCCGTAGTGTATTTTCGGTAACGAAACCCCGAACGCCTATCGAGATATAATCCAAAGAGAGACTTAGTAAAATCCCGAAACCCCGTAGCGTATTTTCGGTAACAAAACCCCGAAAGCCTATCGAGATATAATCCTTAGAAAGACTAAGCAAAATCGCGAAACCCCAAAGTGTATTTTCGATAACGAAACCATTAAAGCCTATCGAGATATAATCTAGAGAGACTAAGTAAAATTATGAAACCCCTTAGTGCATTTTCGCTAACGAAACCCCGAAAGCCTATCGAGATATATCGAGATATAATCCCTAAAGAGACTACGTAAAATCCCGAAACCCTGCAGTGTATTTTCGGTAACGAAACCCCGAAAGCCTATCGAGATATAATCCCTGGAGAGACTAAGTAAAATCCCGAAACCCCGAAGTGTATTTTCGGTAACGAAACCCCGAAAGCTTATCGAGATATAATCCTTAGAAAAACTAAGTAAAATTATAAAACCCCGTAGTGTATTTTCGGTAACGAAACCCCGAGAGCCTATCGAGATATAATCCATAAAAAGACTTAGTAAAATCCCGAAACCCATTAGTGTATTTTCGGTAACGAAACCCCGAAAGTCTATCGAGATATAATCCCCAGAAAGACTAAGTGAAATCCCAAAAACCCGTAGTGCATTTTCGTTATCGAAACCCCGAAAGCCTATCGAGATTTAATCCCTAGAAAGACTGAGTGAAATCCATAAACCCTGAAGTGTATTTTCGGTAACGAAACCCCGAAGGCCTATATAATCCCTATAGAGACTTAGTAAAATCCCAAAACCCCGTAGTGCATTTTCGATAACGAGACCGCGAAAACCTATCGAGATATAATCCTTAGAAACAGTAAGCAAAATTTTGAAACCCCGTAGTGTATTTTCGGTAACGAAACCCCGAAAGCCTATCGAGATATAATCCAAAGAGAGATTTAGTAAGATCCCGAAACCCTGTAGTATATTTTCGGTAACAAAACCCCGAAAGCCTATCGAGATATAATCCTTAGAAAGACCCAGGAAAATCGCAAAACCCCAAAGTGTATTTTCGATAACGAAACCATTAAAACCTATCGAGATATAATCCAGAGAGACTAAGTAAAATTCTGAAACCCTGTAGTGCATTTTCGCTAACGAAACGCGGAAAGCCTATCGAGATATAATCCCTAAAGAGACTACGTAAAATCCCGAAACCCCGTAGTGTATTTTCAGTAACGAAACCCCGAAAGCCTATCGCGATATAATCCCTGGAGAGACTAAGTAAGATCCCGAAACCCCGAAGTATATTTTCGGTAACGAAACCCCGAAAGCTTATCAAGATATAATCCTTGGAAAGACTAAGTAAAATTATGAAACCCCGTAGTGTATTTTCGGTAGCGAAACCCCGAGAGCCTATCGAGATATAATCCCTAGAGAGACTTAGTAAAATCCCAAAACCCTGTAGTGTATTTTCGGTAACGAAACCCCGAAAGTCTATTGAGATATAATCACTAGAAAGTCTAAGTAAAATCCCGAAACCCCGTAGTGCATTTTCGTTATCCAAACCCCGAAAGCCTATAGAGATTTAATCCCTAGAGAGGCTGAGTGAAATTCCGAAACCCTGAAGTATATTTTCGGTAACGAAACCCCGAAGCCCTATATAATCGCTAGAGAGACTTAGTAAAATTCCGAAACCCCATAGTGCATTTTCGGTAACGAAACCCCGAAAGCCTATCGATATATAATCCCTAGAGAGGCTAAGTAAAATCCCTGAAACCCCGTAGTGTGTTTTCGGTAACGAAACCCCGAAAGCCTATCGAGATATAATCCCTAGAGGGACTGAGTAAAATCTCGAAACCCCGTAGTATATTTTCGGTAACGAAACCCCGAAAGCCTATCGAGATATAATCCCTAGAGAGACTGAGTAAAATCTCGAAACCCCGTAGTATATTTTCGGTAACGAAACCCCGAAAGCCTATCGAGATATAATCCCTAGAGAGGCTAAGTAAAATCCCGAAACCCCGTAGTGCATTTTCGCTATCGAAACCCCGAAAGCCTATCTAAATTTAATCCCCAGATAGACTAAGTAAAATTCTGAAACCCCGTAGTGCATTTTCGGTAACGAAACCCCGGAAGCGTATTGAGATATAATCCCTAGAGAGAGTTAGTAAAATCCCGAAACCCCGTGGTGCGTTTTCGGTAACGAAACCCCGAAAGCCTATCGAGATATAATCTCTAGAGAGACTAAGTAAAATTCCGAAACCCCGAAAGCCTATCGAGATTTAATCCTTAGAGAGACGAAGTAAAATCTCGAAGTGTTTACGATGTTGATTATATTTCATGAAGTATATAGTATCCATTAACCACTTATCGCACCTGCACGATGACACGTACATGGTAGATATAGAGGACCCAGTGACCGGCCGGGGACAACTCCTCCGACTCCTTGGGATCGGAGGCGACCCTCCGAAGGGTAAATCGACAACTTGGTCATCAACATTCGAAGAGAGTGCGTGGAAAGGAGCATTCGCCCTGATGGAGGGTATGAGAGAAAAAGTGGAAATCATAATTGAGGAGGCCTTTAGCAAAAAGGAATGGATCAAGATGGGTCTGCCTCTGAAAAAAAGAAGGCAAGAAGACGAGGTCCTAGGGGTCATGGTGACAGAGAAGGAAACGGAAGTAGAACTCAGGGCCAGTCTGCCTAAACCGAAGGAGTGTCGGAAGAAAACGCCAGAAGTAATGCTTGAAATTTTGAACCTGCTGCAACTTATCACGGCTATTAAATACCACAAAGTTGGAGTGGACCCGGCAACGCTTGCCAAATTCGAGGATGAGGTCCGGAAAGACTACTGTCTGAACAGGAAGATAGTCAGTATCCAGCCCCGCGTCATGGAGGCAGCAAGGCCGCTCTCGATCTTATAGAAGAACGATCCCAAAGGGTGTTCGAAAGTACAAGCCGGTGGGGAAGAAAGCCAAGCCGGTCTCGATCCTAGTAGAAACATCAAAGGAGGAGGTCATGGAGAAAGAGGAAGAAATTTTGCAGATAATAAGGGAGAGGCGAGCTGCGGAAGGGCATCGGATACCTGATGAGGTAGAAGACACCATGAAAATAGGGATAGATGGGTTCCTAACGACGGAAGAGACCCAGTTGATAAGGAAAGCATGCCAAGAGTTTCACCTAGCATTTGCCTTTAATGACCATCAGAAAGGTAGATTGGATGCAAAGCTAATTTCTCCCGTTAGGATCCACACAGTGGAACATGAGTGCTGGAACGATAAAGGGGCTGCTTACGAGTTCGGAATAGCAGCAAAGGTCACCGAACTGCTTAGAGCTAAGATAAATTTGTTCGTGGACGAACCCACCGCATCCCCCTACGCGAACAGGTGGTTTGTTTTTCGGAAGCCCAACAAAACGCTCAGATGGATCCAGGATCTACAAAAGCTGAATGCGGTAACAATCCGGAATGCGGGATCGGTCCCACAGGCCGATCTGCTGGCAAAATCTCACGCTGGCCGGAGCATTTATTCCTTGATAGATTTGCATTCAGGTTATGACCAATTGCCGCTCGATGCTACGGATAGGCCATACACCGTCATGCACACCCCTGTAGGGCAGCTGCAGATGCAAGTGACCCCTATGGGTTTTACAAACGTTGTAGCAGAAGTACAGAGGAGGATGCTTGCGGTAGCTGGGGACATGTTCCCGGAAAAATGCGAGCCGTATATAGACGAAAATCCCATAAAAGGCGCGCACAACAAAGACGAGACGGAGGTCCAGCCGGGGGTTCGGAAGTTCGTATGGGATCACCTACGGGATATCAAGGACCTACTCCAGCGGTTCTTGGTATATAACATCACCGCAAGCGGACCAAAGAGCATCTTGGCGGTCCCGGAAGTGATCATATTGGGGTTTCGCTGTGGGGCCTATGGGAGGAAGCCGGACCCGGCAATGGGGCCGAAAGAGGAGTTGATGGCAATGGTCGTTCAAGGGGGCCGGGACGTCGTGATGTGCCTAGTAGAATCTTGGACACGAAGGGAGCTGCAGTATCTAGTGAGCCAGGCTCAGGAAAAGCAAGATACCAATCAGGAGGGACAATAATTCTTCCTTGTACAGATGTATGACGACATCTTTCGAGAGATCGGTCTGTTGCTTATGGGAAACAAGCGGCCTATGGAAGTCAGCCTCAAGGCAAGGGAGGAAGCCGAGAGGTATGTCTTAAGGAACGACCACCTGTTCAAGAGGAAAGAGGGAATGACGCCTAGGCGTGTTGTGTGCGGAAGGTCTAGGCAGGTGGACATAATTCAGGCGATGCATGATGGACTAGCCGGAGGGCATCGGTCATCAAAAGGGACCCTGACAAAAATCGCGCCACTTTACTTCTGGCCAGGAATGGCAGGTATGGTGGCCACGCATTGTCAAACATGTCTGATATGTTAGGAAAGGAGCTCCGCACGTGTCTTCGAACCCCTTAGACCTACCCGGGTACTGGGGCCGGGGCATCTGGTCCACCTCGACCTTGCGGTCAAGCCTGTATCAATAGACGGATACAGGTATATCTTGGATGCAAGAGATAACCTCAGCGGTTACGTAGAGGCAGTGACTCTTAAGAGAAAGACGGGAAAGGGAGTGGCCGATTGGATAGAAGACTTCTACCTAAGGCACCCCTTTGTGCGCAGGTTCATAGTGGATAATGAGACGGAGTTTGTAAATCACAAAGTGCTAAGCAGGGTTAAGATGTTGTGCGTACCTATCAAGATCATCGAACCGCACCATCCTGAGGCCAATGCACCTATAGAAAGGGGGCACCGGACCTTAAAAAGCACAATCGCTAAGTTGGCGACAGATGACCTGTGGAACTGACCTCGGTACCTTAAGCAGGCGGTCTTCTCAGAGAATGTGACACCGAAAAGGATGACGGGATGCATTCCGGCAGAGCTCTGGTATGGGAGGGAGATTGATTTCCCGGTGGAAGCATTGGTTCCCACCTGGAACAGGCTAGATGACAATCCGCACACGTCTACGGAGGAGCTAATCGCTGCACGATGCCAACAGGTCCTAGAAACGAGGAAGCCTTGGAGGATGTGGTTAAGCGTGTGATAGATAGCCGAATGAGGGACAAAGCAAGGTGGGACCAGGTCAAGAACATCCGGAAGGAGCCGCTCCAGGTGGGGGAAATGGTACTAGTCAGGAACTCGGCTCCTGAAAGCACATGCTCAGGACAACTGGGAAGGAGATTCAAGGGCCCCTACCGGGTTGCTAAGCGAGTGGGGCTGAATACCTTTGAACTTGAGGATCTTGCTGGTACTGGGATAAAAGGGTCATTCCCGGGACAGAGGTTGGTCAGGTTTTTGAGTCGGGATCCGGTGGAGCAATGGTTGCAAAAAGCTCAGGACAAGGAAGCAGGGAAACTGACAACTTGAAAGGCAGGCAGCTGACCATAATCCTGTACCGTTTCTCTGCGGAAGTGATCATGACTGTAGACGTTGTTTGTCTTTGTATTTTCTTCCTTTTTTTGGCATGGGGTGACTGCTTGCGCCGAGTACGAATGGGGTAGGGAGCCCCGGGACAGTGTATCATAGTTTTTGTGGGGTAATGGAGGGAGTGCCTATATGGGGCGTCTATGTACTGGGACAATGTACCATAGTTTTTGTGGGATAATGGGACCGCCGCCTACGCCGTCACTCTGAAAGGACTACCAATCATATGGGATGAGCAAGGGTTATAGGGAACAAACCTGCAAATTCGCAATGGGAGTAGGAGAGAATGTGTGTATATGGGGGCTGCCGTGTTTTTGTTATGTATGCACAGGACCAGGGAAGAAGAAAACAACAAGAAAAGACAAAGATGGAATTCGAAAACGAAAACGACAACAACATCATGAACAACCCTAGCGGGGAACAAGAGACAAGACCGGCTTGGGAACCAAGTACCAGGAAAAGGAAGTTGTATGTGAGATTTGAGTTCAACTTGATTGTAGGAAGGGGTGGAAGGAAGCAGGGAACCAGGGGGCCCTCACCCCTGAGAGAAGGGGAAGCAATAGACGTCCCATCTGACAGTGAGAGCAGTGAGAGGGAGAATATACGCCAGAAAAAAGTCAGGAATCAAGCGAGGAAAGACCCAACGAGGTCATAGATATCAGCAGTGGGGAGGAGGCCGAGGAGGTCACGACGCCGACAGAAGAAGTACGGGCAAGGGATGGGGATCCGGAGGATGAGAACGACAAATGAATAAAGGAGTTTGGGTCATCCTGTAGTGACTGGTTTGACCAATGGACCAGTATCATGTGGTACGAGTGGACAATCAAAGCACAAGAAAAGTTGAGCATGGGGGAAGAGATAACACCGACAACCTTCTTCACGGAAGGGGCGCTCCTTGACTTACAAAGGACGAAGATGAGGATTCAAGGGGAGATGGATGCTCAGGCAAGGCGGACCCGACATAAGGCAACTGAGTAACAAAAAGACAATGGTCGTAGCAGGGGATAATCATAAAAAAGGGAGGACGGGTAATTGGGACAGATAAACTGTGATATTGAGTTTTGCATTTGAATTCTTAGAAATAGATCGCAATGGGATGACTTCTGGCTTAAAAAATAACTAAAGATTTGATAGCTAGTGCTACTTTGCATAAATACTTGTTTTTCCAGAAGGGCATGAGGGCCAATGAGCCTGAGACTAGAGCTATGAAGGGCTGACTACGTCTAGAGAAAGGAAAAGGAAAAGGGAACCTAGATGAGATAAGTCTGTGGTGTCGTTCTTGTACTTGAATTTTTCTCCTTTCTTTGGAAAACTGCAACAAGACTGCTCTTTGAACTAGGGAAGTAAACAAGGATTGGGTAGCTAGTACTACTTCGCATAAGTACTCGCTCCTTTGAAAAATATGAGGATCAATGATAGTGAGATGAGAACTGGGAATGGTTGACTCTGTTTTGAGAAAGGAAAAGGGCATGAGAATTGTCAAGATTGAAGAAAGTGTATTGCAAAGGTGTTTCGTGAAATATGTACCCTTGGATGAATGAGTCATGGTATGAGTCTCTATGAACTGATGGCTTCCACCAGCAAAACCAGTAGACTCTTGGTCACGGCCACCTAATGCCAAAGTTCCATTAAAGAGCGTTTCCACGTGGAAGTACCTCCTCAGGGAATACAAGATTTTCATGAGGCTGATCTTGAGCTGCCATCCAAGCACGAATTCCTTCATTAAGCAAGATATTCTTAGTATAAAAAGTTTCAAATTCAGGGTCTTCTGCTGCGCGTATTTCTTGAGAAACAAAATCATAAGCTCTTAAGTTCACCAGGTTCTCTCTTATCCGCCTATGGATTCAGCGGCAGTACAAGGGGTTACCCCATTCGGGAATCTCCGGATCTATGCCTGTTTTCGACTCCCCGAAGCATTTAGGGAGACCTATGTGTAAGGAGGCGCGAAGGATCCTCTTCCCTAGGAGCCTAATCCAACCAGTCGCAAACAAGCCTAAAGCAGCAAAAGGCATGAGAAGTCAGAGAGAAAGAAAACAATGACGGCACACACTCTCTTGCTATGGTTGAACGACCGGGTGGGTTAGTTCTGCTTGGGGTTGAGAGCCTCAACTTGAGCACTAGATGCTAAGTCGGATGTATGCGTGGACATGAGAATAATGATGACATGAGACAAGGAAAAGGCATGCGTAAAACCCAAGAAGATGGCCACCTTCTAACCCCCGAGACAGAAATGGGATCCGTGTCCTCAAGGCACACCCCTTCGGCCCTTCGGGCGCTAACATTGAAATGGATAGGGACAACCCCGATAAGGCCGGCTGATTGAAATGGATAAGAATGATCCTAGCCGGGCTGTTCGAATTGACAATGGAAAGGAATGACCCTAACCAGACTGCTCGAATTGAGAATGGAAAGGAATGACCCTAACCAGACTGTTCCACTTGAGGATGGATAAGAACGGTCCTAACCAGACTGTTCGACTTGAGGTTGGGAAAGAACGACCCTAACCAGGTTGTTCGGAAATGACCCCTGACAAGGGTCATTTCTTTTGAAATAGGCACTGGGGTCACCTTCAAAAAGTTGATTGAGAGATATTGATTGAGAAAGAGTTGGAATGAGCACTGTGAGATGGAAAAGTCCGGTGGGTCGGTCATTGAAATAGCCATGATGGACGGATGGAAGAAAGGAACGCATTGAAAAGAGAAGGGTAGGATAGAGGAGGTCGGGCCTTAAAGATGAGAAAAGACATGGGCCGTGATGACGGTCATACGAATTGGACATTGCAAAGGAGGGAGTTGAGGATTGGAGGTAGGCCGACGAGTCGGCCTTGGAAAAAGAGTTATTGAAGAAGCGACCACCAGATCGGTCACAAGGCGTGGCCTTAATGATGAGAGGTTGTCGGACCAGCCATGAGAACCAGCTACGAGATGAAAACAACATTGGATTGGGTGATGAGAATTGGATATTGCATTGCATAAGTCAGGGGACCCTAGGCAATTTTGAAGAAAGATCGTCGGACCGACCACGGAAATGGCATTGAGAAAGATTTTTCCCTTTCCTCTAGTCTTTGGCCTCAGCACGAGGGGGATACCGGTGCCTGCACCACGACCCCAAGACCTCTATTCTTCTAAGGGAAAACTCTCAGCGCGACCTGTTCTCCTTGAAAGGGGATAAGGGTTAAAGGATCAAGGCACCTATCCCTTGGATCGGTGCGGGCCGTCCGGAACTAACTCCGACAATGAGCTCTAGTCGGGGAGTTCAAATTGCGCCTCATGCGGAGAGCCTAAACGTCAAAGGGTGAGAGAACCAAATGGGAGAGAGAGTCATTCGTATTCTAGTCTCTTCTGCTCTCCCCAACCACACGCCATACTATAGAGGGGTGGCATGGCCGTTTGGGTCGGACCTCGGCTACCCGCTAAGTTGGGTGGCACTGTCCAAGGGGAGGGGCCGGACGAGGTACCGGGTGGAGTCCGCCACCACCACGAGGCATTGACACTGCCTCGCCAGAACATTACAACCGTTTCGGGACTAACCGCGAGGTCTTTGTAACTGCACTCGCGAACTAATAGAGAGCCCCAAGTCTCTTGAAAGAAAGAGGCCGGATCCAGAAAAATTACCACTCGGGAGGAACGATTCGCGAGGGAAGTTCTTACGGCTAGACGAGGCCCTGGGAGGCTTGGACTGGACCTACCTGCCAGATGTGAGGAGTTACCTCAGTGTTGTGAAGCGGATGGGCTTGTGTTCTTGACTGCGGTCAGCGGGCCAAAGGTCAGCGGGCCAAAGGTCTGCGTACCTCCGAGAGAGAACCGGTCGCGCGATGGGGACATCGCATTTTGAGTGGGGGGAAGATGTGCCATGTACCAATGAAAAAGCATGCAGAACAGAAAAGACTTGTGTAATTGGCTTTGCATGGGTTCAAGAAAGAGGTTTGGCAAGATGCCCACAACAGAAAAGACTTGCGTAATTGGTTTTGCATGGGCTCGAGAAAGGGCTCTGGTAAAATGCCAAGAACAGAAAAGATTTGTGTAATTGGCTTTGTATGAGCTCGAGAAAAGGGTTTGGCAAGATGCCCAGAACAGAAAAGACTTGTGTAATTGGCTTTGCATAGGCTCGAGAAAGGGGCCTGACAAGATGCCCAGAACAGAAAAGACTTGTGTAATTGGCTTTGCATGAGCTCGAGAAAAGGGTCTGGCAAGATGCCCAAAACAGAAAAGACTTGTGTGATTGGCTTTGCATGGGCTTGAGAAAAAAGGGCATGGCAAAATGCCCAAAACGAAAAGGACTTGTGTAATTGGCTTTGCAGGGCTTGAGAGAAGAGTCTGACAAGATGCCCAGAAGAGAAAAGACTTGTGTAATTGACTTTGCATAGGCTTGAGAAATGGCCGGGCGAGATGTCCGGAAGAGAAAAGGTTTGTGTGATTGGTTTTGCATGAGATTGAAAAAGGGGGCCGACAAGATGCCCAGAAGAGAGATGCATATGAAATGGACCAAGTAATGCGCATGTGAAGATAATTAAGCCAGGATGTAAGAAATGACGAAAGAAAGTGATATGCATGCAAAATTGGCAAGACTTGGGAAAGGTCAGGCGAAGTAGCCTGGGAGGAATGCATGTGAATTTGGCTTCAGGAAAGAGCAATCAAAAACATCTATTGTACGGGCTGAAGGACCCGAATGGAAGAGAGATTGAAATGATGGAAAACATGGATTGCACGGGCCGAAGGACCCGAATGGAAGAGGCATTGAAAATGATGGAAAACATGGATTGCACGGGCCGAAGGACC
>BFEA01000187.1:2080259-2096082 GCA_003427395.1 Chara braunii
TTAACTAATAATAAAAAAAAAAAAAAAAAAAAAAAAAAAAAAAAGACAAAGAATCTAACCACTAACTTCCAGAGCAGACCAAGTGTCAGGCTCCCGTCGCGTGCGGTAGGTGGCCTAAAAAACTAACTAACAGATTTATACTTCTAATCCTAAGGGCGCGGGTTTGAGTGCTGTCTCCTCCAGGCAGTTCAAAGTGGTGGTCGGGCGGGCTAAAAAAAGAGCTAGCCCGAAGCGGCCGAAGGGATTCGTTCCCTAGACCAGTCACATGATAATCCGTGCTTMTGTCTATTGGGCTAGCTCCTAGTTCGGTTAGAATAGGAGTCATTCTGCCATAAGTAGAGCATAGGCTTGGTCTTTCAATTATAACAGGCCCACGGCCTGCCTCCTTAAGGCTAGGTTAGGTCTGTACTGGTTGCCGCCGCTTTAACAAGGCCTACAGCGCGTCCCTCTTCTGCTGCCCGGGCCATAAGGCCGGGGTGTATATTACTTTTCTGTCTTATCTAAGGCAGATGGGGGGGGGCGGAATACATTGCCTTTCTCCCCGCTCCCTACCGCGTTTTTGATGTCTTTTAGCAGGAACCTTAACTCGACGCGCTGTCGTMATACCCGCKCAACTTCCTCTCGATAGACTTAACCTTCCGGCCTCCGTGGCCGTCGGTCTAGTCTTTGAGCGAGTCAAAAGTGACGCGTGTGGTTATTCAAATGTTTAATCCACTCATCTTTTACCGTCTATGTGTTCCCCATGACAAGGCAGGCGAGCATTCGAAAACAATTTTAACCACTTACTCTAGTTTGTGCGCGCCGTGTTTCGGCGCTTGTGCTGACAAAACTTTCTCGACCATAGCGGCCGAGGGATTTACCTCATTTTCCGTTTTAACCGTCTTCAGTCTGTCCGTTGGTGCCGATGTTGTGTCGACCATGAAATCATGAGCGGATACCCTTGAAAGGGTATCATCTCCGACAGTTTTCCCAGACCCCATTAAGCGACGTCCCTGTCGCTGGGGAATATAAATGCAAAGAAAGACCTTCTGACGCGACAAGTAGTCAAAATCCGATCCCTTGGATGAATATGCGGTTTAGAGACCCTCACTGTCCCCCTTGGTGCGTCTATACTGCCAGGATTTTAACCTGGGTCTCCCACATATCCAAAATGACAATTCCCAAGAAAAAATTATTCCATAAACCCCAAGTGGGCTTACTGGATCTGTACTACAGTTGCGGAGGTCACCAAGGAAGACAATGATAACTCCTTCCCCCAACTTTAGACTTTATTGTCAGGATCTCGTTGAGTGTCCGAGGAGTTAGGGATCAAAAATTGAATCCCACTCTTTGGACGCGGGTCTTGACCTCAGTCAAATTTTACCGTCCCACGCGAAGTCTTATGCGAGGGGATCGGCGACCTCGGCTTCAACCCACCACAACTGGTTGATCAGACCGAAACTGCGGCCCACCACGTTTGTTATTTTTAGCGATGGTTCCCGTATTGGTTACGCAATATCGGGTAGAAATCTCCTGTCATTCTAGACCTGACTCTTGATCCCGCCGATATCTACCTGAACCAATTCCATCATTAAGGAGGCCCCCTCTCAGGTTTCGGTCCTAGGCCATAATCAAAAGGTCCGCAGTCTGGTTATACTTGGTCAGCAACCCACGCTGGGAGTTACGTTCCAACGATGTCACTTTTCCACCATAGGCTTGGTAATTTCTAGTCCCTCAAACTGGTCACCTAGAGCGGATGAACAATGATCATTTCAAATATATATAAAAACAATTTGACCAAAGAATCCCCTCGTCAGTTCAAATGAATGAACCTCTTTGAAAATATATAAAGAAAACTTAACGAATAAAAATGATATATCATGATTGTCATATGTCACTGAACGAGGTGCATCGTTAGAGCCACTTAGAGATCGTGTTGCCCAAACCTCGATCACAGGCTGGACAGACACACGTCTCGAGGATCTTCAACCAACAGCAAAAACGAACCAAATATCCATAAAAAAAAATATGAAAAGTATTTGTTTGACTCCTTGTCTTGTTAGAAGGCAGAAAAAGAACAACCATTCCATTCATACATACACTTCCCTGACTCGCAGGTTTTCTCAAATGCATCAAAGCTTTTAACTTTTGCACACCCCCTTTTTAGGGTTTTTCTCAACAATAACAGTATAAGACAAGACATGAAAGACTGATCAACAATGTCAAAGCACATTCAGACCGTACATATGACATTTCACTTTATCTTTCTTGAACACTTAGGCGTTTTTTTTAGCATCCTAGTTCAAGACTTGATAATACAGCTCGTACAGACTTCAAAGATACACATTCCATCAAAACAAGATCAAACACTGGACCAACTCAGATGTGAAAGTGAAAGTGTCTCTCGTCGGCATACCCCCATAAATAAATTTAATAATATATGACTCAAGAGAAGGAAGACAAGGAAAAAACGGYCTCCCTCATGAAAAAGAGAAAAAGAAAAATGATGGATGAARTACGAGTCACATGTCTCTTTGTCTCTACTCACTAAAGCACATATGCTGAGCTAACTCTATATCAAAGCAAAGATTTCAGATCTTGCTGCCTCTTTTCTACTGCTAAAGCACATCACTATGTCCCAAGAGAAGAGACCCTATTTATTTTACACTTCCTACTCATAGTGTACAAAGTCTTGCTAAGAAAAAGAAGTGTGAATTATAGAAGGTCAAGACAAATACTTCCCCCTTAGTCTACCATGCAAAGGTTCAACTGTCCATACAGTTGAACCCTAAACCCGTCCTTGGCTTTCTTAACAACGTTCCCAACCCTGTCAATGAGCTTCTTGTTTTCATCCAACTTTACCAAACTCTTTTCCTCATCAAACTTAAACCCTGGGCATTCTTCCCTCAGATGCATCCCCGTCATGCAATACCAACACAACTTTATACCCTCACTCCTTGACTGTTTGGCAGAATGACATGGAATCGCTGCCTCCTTCTCTCCACCTGCTTTCACCGTCTTAGAACAAGGTCTCTTTTTTCCATCCCTGGATTCGCCTCCAGTAGAAGACTTTGGAACAGTATCAGATGTCAGTATCTCAACCAACTTGTTAGCATAAGCTGGAATGATAGCAGGTTGATCGTTGTTCTCCCCTCTTTGTCCCAATGCTTGTCTGCTTACTCCCCCTTGGCCTTGTCCTGGTGCATGAAATGTTTCCGTAACATTCCTGATCTCAAACCTAAGCTCGTCGTTCCATTCAACTATTTGTAGACATCTCTGCTCCTCCTTCTTGACTAATCTTCCTGAAAGCCTCCATCTCCTTTTCCTGCTTATTGACCTTCCCTTCCAGCTTGCCAACTTCCTTCGCCAACTTTTCTCGTTCAACCCTCTCTTTTTCCACTTCCTTGTTCTTACTATTCAGGGCAATGTTCAACGACTCCACTTGCTTCTTAAGCTTTTGTTGTTCTTCCCTTACCTTCCTCATTTCAGCCCTCATGCTTTCCACTTCTTTTCCCATTTTTTTTCACCTGTGCATCCCTGCTTTCTTCCCTTTTTCTCAATCTCTGGATCTCCCTCCGGATTTCAGGAATGTGACTTGCTACTCCCTGAGTGAGTAATTCCTCCTTCTCTTTTAGCTTTTCTTGGAGCTCTCTAATCGAAGCTTTCACCTTTCGATCCTCGCGGTTTCCTCTCTGGCTCTTTCCTGCTCCCTCCAATTTCTCGGCTACCTCGGCTCCTCAAGGAGTCACTCACAGTCATCTCGAAGCAGCTCATGCAGCCTGATCAGCTTGTCCAGGTCCGACCGTAGCTTAGAGCCCCTGACTGATTCAAATAACAAAATCCTCTCAATCTTCTCACTCAAAAAGGGCATCTGCAGACAACTCATCTTCCTTCATTGATGCAACCATTTTGTCCTTCCATTCCTTATTTTCTTCCTCCATCTTTTCTCTCTTTTCCTTGGTCATCCTCCTTGATCCTGGTTCCCTGAGAGGATTCTCAGCGACCGTCATTCCATTCTCCTTTTCTGTTTGATTCCTTTCTTCTTCCTCTTCTTCATTCTCCTTCACGCCCTCTTTCCCCTCTGCTATCTCCTCCACTTCCTTCATCCCTTCTTTCCCACCCATCATATCCGATTCTTTCTCTCCTTTTTTTTTCCTCTCCTTCTTCTTTTTTGTGCCATTTTTTTCTCTTGCTACCTCCTYCACTTCCTTCTTTCSTTCTTCTTCTCTCATCATATCYTGTTCYCTCTCTCCCTCGTCTTCTTCCTTGCTTTGCTTCTTCTCCTTGCCTCTTCTCTTCTTTTGCATTCCTGCGGTCCTGCTTGCTGATCCACCTCCCTTCTGAATGGTTGTCTTTTTCCTGACAAGCACCTGCCTAAGGGGCACATCATCGTCGTCAATTTCTTGTCGAGCTTTATTTTTCAGCTTGTCTTCTCTCCTTCCGATCCACAATCCCTGCTCCTGAAGTAACTGTCTTTTCTTCTGTATTTCTATGGTCAGAGTGTAGGTTCTTCTGAATTTGACAAGAAACCCTCCCCAGGTATCTGACTCCTCCTTGATCTTCCTTATACTCTCATATTCCCTGGGGTCCACTCTTGCCATTACCTGTTTCAACTTCTCTTCTTCCTTCCACCCCTTCCTTTCTGCACACAGAGTGAGGCTGTCCTCGAAATCCTCCACATTTGTTYCATCAAAGATTATATCATCCTCGATCTCGTCTCTCCTCAGGTCCCCTTACTCAGCCCACATCTCCGTTTTGAAAGCCATCCATCCCCGACAGTCGGTGGTAATCTCTTCGATCTTCAATTGACACTCCCCCAAACCATTTACTTTGGACAACATGGTCGGGGTGTCCCACTTCCTCCTGAATGCACAGTCCTCGAACTCCCTCAGGAACAACCTCAAATTGTCCCCGTTCTTGTAAATCGGCATTCCATCTGCGTCCCTGGTCACCCGCCGTAATCCCTGTCGCCGTTCCCTGCCAGAAGTTGGTCTGGAAGGCCCCGCCACCCCTCCCTTCCGTGTCATTGCCGCTCCTTTTACAGGATTAAGCCTGCACACAGAAAAAGGACGAGGAAAGTGGCAGGTGTAACAGGGTGTCAGCAGTCGGGTAACAATATTAGGTTCGCAAATGATGCAATCTCAAGAGTTTTTAAGGAGGATTGAATTGACTTATCTTCAGGTTATTGACTGAGCTCATCTCTTGTCCTAAATTTCTTCAACCTGGATCCAGAAACCCAATCTCGCCTTGGCGTTCCATCCATTTCCTCCAGCTCATACGCGCCATGATTCCCTTGACGTCGAACCTTGTATGGCCCCAACCATCTCTTATCCAGCTTCCTTGACCATTGTTTCTCCAGGGACGAGTCATACAACAATACCACGTCCCCGACTGCCAATGGCTCAGTTCGTACGCGAGGAAGCCGGTCCCATTTTTCCTTGTCTTTTCCCCGACTGTCAACCACTTTCTCGACTGCTTTCTGAACCCTTTCCTCTGTGACACTGACCTGTCTGGCTCGGATGTCGAGTAACTCTTCAAGTGGCAGGTCGTTTTCAAGGTCCTGTCTCCGCCAGGTTTTCAGGAAGTTTTCTATTGGAAAGGTGGCGTGTCTCCCATACCATAAGGTCGTAGGAGCATATCCCGTGGTTCTCCTGACTGTGATGTTTTCGACGAAAAATACTGCCCGTAGGAACTTAGGCCACAAATTTGGTTTTCCCGCTGTCCATTTTGCCAGTAAGTTCGTGATGGTGTTGTGTCCTCTTTTTACCGGTGCGTTAGCTTGAGGATGTGCCCTGGTGGTGTACTTGGCGATTATTCTGAGTTCATCCAATAACTCTTTAACCTCCCCACACGTGAACTCTGATCCTCTATCTATCATGAATTCCACCACGAAAGGATAACGGAGGTAATATTCTTTGATGCATTCGGCCAAGACCGCCCTCGTCTTGATCCGGATGACCTTTCCATCAACAAATCCGGTGAGGTTGTCTCTAGCATCAAAGATGTAGTTGTACCCACCAAGTCCCAACGGCATTGTTAACAAATCCAAATGGACAACTGCCCCCACATCCTTGATATATCTCGGGTGGAGGGGTTCTTTATATCTGATTGGCGATATGACCTGGCACGGCACGCATGACTCACAGTACTTCTTAACCATTCCGTACACTCCTTCCCAAAAGTAGAGTTCCGTCACCTTTTTTAGAGTACCGGCAAAAGCCCGGTGACCTCCAACAGGCCCGTCGTGGGGGGCAGCTATGACATCAATCTGTCGATTCCTACCACAGATAACTCTCCTAGGAGGTCCTCTTTTATCCCTGATGAAGAGATGACCACCCCTTACCACATAATGGTCCCTCATGCGGAGAGTTTTCTCACCAACTTCTCTTTCTCGCTTGTCGCTGGAGAGAAGAAGTCTCATTTCCAAATGGAATCCATCGCACTCTTCTTCCCGAAAGTCTTCCGAGACTTCACCCTGCTCAAATTCCTCACCTTCCTTCTCCTCATCAAATTCATAGTTATCTCCCAATATTATCTCATCCGCTTTTACGTTCCTCTTTTTGCTTCGGTCCGGACCTGTAGGAGAGAGTTCACAAGGTAATGCACTCTCCCTACTGCTAATAAATGCCGATCCACCTGCCCTATTCCTGCCTCAATCGTGACTGGCTCCTCTGTCAATCTGTGAGTCTCGGCTAAAGTCAATTCTGCCATCCATTCCCTATTTCTTTTTCCCCACGGGTCCTCTTCGACGAAAGGTTTTAATATCAACTTCTCGTCCCTCACAAAGGTCGCTGGTGCGAACTACATAGGTTTTCCTTCTCGTACCTCATTATCATCGATCCTCAAAGCCCATGCGTTAACGTGGAGCTGCATGTCATCTTCTTCCAAGAAACCGGCTACCGGCGACGCCTCTTCCTTTCCCCAGGTTGTACCCATTCTATCCTGCTCAACCCATCTGCTCTGTTCTTATTCCCTGGAATGCGCTCCAACTGAAAATCAAACATCCAAATGTAGGTGAGTCATCTGGCAACTGTAGGATCAGCTGGAGAGAAGTTTCTAAGAGAATACATGAGGGTCGTCGGATCTACTCTTAGAATAAATCTTCTCCCAAAGAGATAATGTCTGAAGATCCGCAGACAGTGTAATAGTGCCAAGGCCTCCTTGAATTGGGAGTAATTATTTTCAGTTGAATTGAGAGTTCGACTCTCGAAGCGCAATGGTCTTTCCGGCATCGGTTTCTATTATGAAGGGGCGCTCTAAGATCGCTTTGTAGTTCGGAACCCCCAATACCAGGCCTCCTTTCTCAAATTCCTTCTTCAAATCTTTTACCACCTGCTCCTGCTTCTCTCCCCATTCTCATTGATGATTCTTCCTTACCAATTTCCTTATGTGTTCAGTTTTTGCAGCAAACTCCTTAATGAATATCCTATAGAACCCACATGTCCCAAGAAAACACCTCACCTCACCTATATTCTTGAATGGTGTCGGCCACTCAAGATTTTTGTTCGTTTTCTTGATATCCGGACGGCGACCCTGCTCATTACACACAAACCCAAGAATGGTCGCCTCTCTCATGCAATGTCTGGATTTAGCGCCACTTGCCGTGAGGTTGTGCTCCTGCAGGAGATCAAGCACCTTCCTGAGATCATCAACATGATCCCAGACGAACTTTCGAATCTCAGTTGCAACCTCTTGTTCATCCTTTATCATTGGTCCCTTCAACGCTAGATCATCGATATAGGGTTCTGTGATCTGTGGACTAATCGGTTGCATTACTCTGACCATACTCCTCTGAACCATGGCTACCTCATTGGTCCACCCTGAAGGTGCTACATTCATGTGGATCAGTCCCCTAGGAGTATGCATTGCAGTTATTTGCCTATCTGCCGGGTAGACAGGGAATTGGTCATAGTCAGAGTAGAGGTCTATAAGAGAAATAATAAACCTTCCAGCACATGCTTCGGAGAGGAGCCCTCCAGCATCCTTAACAGTCGCGGCATTCAATCTTTGCAAGTCCTGCGCCCATCTGAGCACCCCATTCGGCTTAATAAAGCAGAACCATGGTGAAGCATATGGCCTACTAGAAAACCCTGCCACGTGTGAGTCTATCTTCCCATCAAGATACTCCACCACTCTCCTCGCATCATYAGGATTCGGGTATCTGRCTYCTCTAACATTCCAAGGCTGATGTKGGACCGTATGGATCCTGATCATYMATACCTTGTCCACATCTAACCTCCCTCTCTGATCATCATTAAAGGCATAGGCACAATATTTCTCCTTCATTAATCCTATCACCAATGCCCTTTCTTGTTCAGTCAGAAACCCAGTTTCTCCGATAATTAGGTCATTTTCCGTCTCCTCATTGATACGATATGCCTCTTCATCTCATTTTTCTTTCATTTGTCTTATCAACTCTCTCTCTTGCTCACAATACACATTCTCTTCGTGTGTTACTAGTACTAGGACCGGATGTCTTTTCTTATCTAGTGTCTTGTACCTCCTTTTGCCTCCTTGCTTGAGCCCACCTCTAAAAAATGCTGGCCGCTTGATTGGGCATATGGTCCTTGCATTTTTCCCTCTCGCGGGGGTGGCTTATACACTAATTTCCTTTTCCCTCCTTCTGGATACTCACCCAATTTGTCAGCCAAGGCCATGATGGCTTCTAGATCGGCCATCTCATAGGCTGAGACCATGCACATTGCCTGATCTATATTAACCAAGCTTAGGACCAGTCCCTCATCTTCTTCATCCTCATCTTCGTCTGACCCCCACTCTAATTCCCTTCTCCTGTCCTCAGATTCTTCAAACGTATAGGACCCTACATTGAAACGGTTCTTTGAACAGTGGGGTTCCGTGTTTGCACATGTGAGTACCTCGAAATTTCCACACACCGGGTCGCATAATATGGCGTACATAGTTTCATCATGTTTATTTATGAGGACTGTTTCTGACCTCGACAGGAAGGACCTTCCCAATAATATGGGAAGATCCAGATTAGGCATGATATAGAAGCAGGACCGTATCTTAATCCGCCCTACTTCCACGATGACGTTTGAGGCGACAACCGTATAGCCTGATTTCCCACTGGCCTCATTAAGGTATCCGAAGTCATTCTTATCAATTTCTAGTCTCAATCTTTCAACTGTCTCCGAATTCATAATATTCATCTCCGGCCCGGTATCTAACATCCTGGGGCACCCTCTTCCTCTGATATTAACTTCGATAGAACCTATCCCCACGGACTTCCAATCCATTTTACTCCCGGCGATGGTCCAGTTCGCCTCTTTAGGAATCAAATCCCCCAATCTTACCGTTGCCTCTCTTTTCCTTGCCAATTTCGTTTTCACTAACTCCCTGAGTTTTGGGGCTGTTGCCAAGATTTCCTTCAAATTCAATAGTTCATTATGCCGTCAAGAAGTTTGTTCACCAAGCTTTCTAGGTCTACTCCTTCTTCGATAGACGTTTGATACTTTCACTTTTTCTTGGACTTTTCTCCGACCTTTTTTTTTTCTTCCTTACCCCCTGCTTCCGCTTCTTGGCTCTCTAGTCAGCCTTCTTATCCTCTTCTTCCCTCAGCTGCTCATCCTGATTTTCCTCTTCCTCGCCTATATCAATAGAGGGCTCCCCGGGAGGAGGAGGTGGAGCCTGCTCTTGCTCCTTGGTTGTATTGCCTCCTTTTGCCCGGCGAGCTAGCCCTTAGTGCCCTTGAATTTGGTTCTCGGGGTCTCTCCCCCACCCCTTGATTCATCGTAAATACGTGCGGGACTCTTAACTCCATAATTTTGACTTTCTCACATATACCCATCATTCGGGTATTCAACCTTCCTATCTTACCTATCAGGTCTTCCATCCTCTCTAAGGTGTCTTTCGGTGACTCCCTGATTACTTCATCCTCTCTTGGTTCAAGCTCAATCAACGGGGCATCCTCTTCTTCCTGATCTATCTTTAGTCCTTTCCTTAATTGTTCCCCCAGCTCAGTCACATCTTCGACTTTGATAAATGAATCCTCTTTTTCTTGTCTTATCCGGAACATAGCGGGGGCACTGGGTCCTAGCCCTGCAACCCTGAGTGCCTCCTCCCTCGTACCTCCAGGGATTTTTGGGTCAATGAGAGTGCCCCGCTTATCGTACACATCCCCATCCATGCTGGACGTAATTATCCCATCCAACTCGTCCATCTTTCTAACATGGCATCTCTTCACTGTATGACCTTTGATTTGGCAATGGGTACAAGTACATTCACTATAATCTACCCAACCTCATCCGAATCCCTGACCATTCCACTGTCCATCACTTCTACCAAACCCTCGGCCATAGCCTTGGTTATAGTCTTGACCATATCCTTGACCATATCCTTGGTTATACCCCTGACCGACTTGGTAAAAGTTCATCTGATTATAGTTTTCCGACTGAGGGCCTCCTTGATTGCCCCAGCCTCCTCCTTGTGCGCCATGTCCTCTTCCTCCAAACCCTCTTCCACCTTGGACATTCCCTCTCCGTCCTTGACCATTTCCTCTTCCTCCGTTCCTACCTCTACTTTGTCCTTGTCCGTGTCCTTGCCCTTGTAAGTGATTTTGGTTCTGATTGTCGTGTGCCTGTTGCGCTTGCTGAGGCTGTTCTCCGCCTGTCGCTCCACCTTGCACTTGACCTATTCCTTGTACCTGGGGCAGATTCGGATACAGGCTCATTTGACCAAACCCCGGCCGCTTACTCCCCAGAAAAAAATCCGGGCCATACGCCCATAGAAGCCACAACCGGCCATGGTGTGAGCTGGGCTGCGGGAGTCTCTGCTTCTGACGTCCCAGCTTGTTGCGGATTCTGCACCTTGCCAGTTCCTTGCTTTCCTGTTGGTTGATTCTTAGTCTTTTTCTGGGCTGCTTTAGCCTTGGTGGTCTGTTCCGGCTCTTCTTCCTCTTCTTCCTTATCCCCTTCATCATTTCCTCCATATCTCCTTTTGTTCGTTGCTTGATCGACCGCCATTACCTTCCCTGGCGCCATTTGCTCCTTCATCTCCTTAAGCTGAGCCGCCATATTACTCAAGACCCCTCCTAAGGCTAAATCCGGCCCCTGAATCACGTTCACCTCCTTCCTTTTCTTTCTTTCCATTTTCACTTGATGATAAAACACCTGGTCCAAATCTCCTGATGCTAATTTTTTTTTTATCGTCTCCCACGAGGTCTTTTTACCCGGCGCGCCTCCCCTCGTCAACTCCATCGCCTCATATCCTGAGAATTTCCCCAATAAAATGACACATTGCATCTCCTCGGAAAGCCCCAGGACTCTCTCTGCCATCTTTTCAAAGGTTGTGGCGAACACTCCAATCGTAATGAAGTCATTCCTATTCAAGTTATGCAGATGATCGATTATTAACAACCCATCACCCAACTTGTACTTTCGCTGCATTCCCTTTTTGAATTCGATCCAATTCTCTGGGCTTCCGCGAAGATATTTTCGACCTTTGAGCGATATTCTCACCATACGTATTCATATAGCTGTGCAAATTTCTCCGCCGGTGTTAGCCGATTGAAAACCTGTTTCAGAAGTTCTAACCAGTGAGAAATCCGCTCTCCGTGAAAAGAGAATATTTTTATCTTTGGCAGTTGCGACCTTTTGATTGCCCTACTTTCCAGTAGCCGCACGATCTCTGCGGCCGTGATTGACCCCTGTCCTCCATTGGCATCTCCCATCTCTTCACAGTCCTTARTCAATCTGTCATACACATAYAGAGACGACGGGTTTTTGGATCATTTCTCAGTTTCCTTACTCATCTTTTTAGATTCTTGCCTTGGGTATTTTACCCTTCCCAAGGTGCTTTSTAAGCTCTGTCCAGCCCATGGTTCTAACTATATTACAATTCCTCCTCTTTTACTCTYATYTTTTTCCTTTGACATTAASTAGTATACACTAATTTTTCTTAGTTTCGTGAGCCCYAGTTACTAMCCCYTAYATTCTAATGAGACGATTGACATGTCAAAAACGGTCTTSGTTTTATCTTTTCTGCTTCCAGATYGCCTACCAGTCYACCCTTCCAATCTCTTCTGCAGACAACSAATCCCCCGTCGAGGAATCATACCCCATACCGAACATTATCGGGATACCAAAGATGCATACCCTGATCTTCATTTCTGCTTTAAGCTTTCTCCAATAAGTTTGTCTTGGGTCCATACGGTGGCCACGAACAAACGCATCTATCGTGGACAAGACTTCCTCAAAATCTTTATCAACCAATTTTGGCTCCATCTCCAAGTTCAGGCAGTAAAAAACTTCGGGCGTAAAAAACTCGCACCTCCCCAAGAGTACGGCTATGGCGGCTCGAGCCGCTTGTTCTACATTAGCAGGGTTGTGAAAAACTTCATCAAAATTCATCAATGATGAAGTCCGGCAGGGTAGCCTTTACGTAGTTAGTGGGGTAGACAAAGTCCGACGCCCACCTTGCTTCTATCATGGGTATAATCGGTCGAAATTCCCCCCACCTTTCGTCTCTGATCTTGTTCTCTAGGATTGCTCCTGTAATCAGGAGATACATGGATAATGGTTGACTATGTCTCACTGCCAAGTCGATGCCGTGCATTCTCCACAAGTGCGACGAGAGGTAAAGGGTAGCTCGAACTATTATACTTTCTCGGTCTGGGGTATGCCCGAACTCTACCCATACAAATGCTTCTGGCCCAATCGGGCCCCCCCACCATGAGGTGATTTCCTCTTCCCTCATATTTAGCCCCTGGGGCAACGACATCCTTAATCCCAGCCTGGTACGGATGGGCAGCTCAATCCCAATTCCCCGAGTAGCATACGACATTTTGAGTGATTCTCTGGCGGCCTGTGTAGTGCAAAAAGAAAAACAAAAAACACACAATACTCACGCATAAGTCCTACCTAGTCGTGTCATTCCTCCTTATATTAAATTTTTTTCCCTTTTCCTTAATCCTGTTCAAGTCATCTCCTTTGTCTTCTTGCCTCATCTTTTCCCCTTCTTCATCCCACTTTTCTCCCTTCATCCCTTAGTAATTCAAACAAGTAACGTCTTCGTTCACCTTCTTCCTCGCCTTACAACTTATGCCTCAGCATCTCATCCCATAATGTTTTAGAATATAAACTCTCTCTCTTCTTCTTCCATCTCTTCCGCTGTCACCCAGTCCCCAGACCAGAAGTTGTAGACTAACCCAAACATGATGGGAATGTCATCTACGCAGATCACAGACCGCACTTCCTCCTTCAATTTCTCCCAGTACCCAAATCGCTCCCCCATGAAATAAACTCTAGCGTACGCATTTACGATGGACAACACGTTGCTAAAATCACTCTCGGCGAGTTCGGAGCCTATTTTCAGGTACAGGCAGTAAATCATGTGAGGGGTGGAAAAATTATACCCCCTATTAGGTACTCTCAGTGCGGCTTCAGCGACCATCTCTACCCTTTCCTAACCAGAAAACAACTCTTCGACCATAAAATCTGGGAGCGTGGTTCTAACGTAACGGACCGAAAGAGTAAAGTCTTTGGCCGGAAGCATTTTGATTTCCTTTAAAACTTCTCTTGTGTCTATCCATGGACCTTCCCTCTCCCAAATTTTGAGCTTCACTTCTGCCATCCCAATGAGTAATAGCAGATAGTCTTCCACCCCTTGATTGGAATTTGATTTATAATCACATCAGAGACTTGCAGTCAGGTAGATGGTGACTCTCACACTACGTCATTCCTCCCTCGTATTCCAACTCGTTTCTACCCACAAAAATGCCTCGGGTAACCCCACCATGATTCACTAAGTTCTGCTCGACTCCTTCTTTTCGGCAGCGTCATCTCTAGCCCATCATTATTCCTTATTGGCGCTTCGACCTTGGACACTTGCTTTGCAAAGGGCATCTTGATCAAATCCCGAAGACCTGTCAAGGGCAAGCCAAATGACAACTTATTTAATGTACTGCTTCAACCACTAATTTTTGGGTGCCCTTACTATGGAATAGCCTGACTTAAAAATAGGTATCCTTTTCCTGCAGTTTTTCTGGCAAACCTCCTTTATTYTTTAACTTCCCTTGGTCTGATCCCAGAAAAGATCTTGAGGGCCCAAATTATCTTTTCTTAATTCAACTCAGATGGGTTGTCCTCACGCCTCTCATTTAGTTAGTAATGAGAGAAACCCCCGTCTTCACCCTATCTTACTCCCCTTCTTTAGACGATCCTTTTATATATCAAGTACGAGACATGTCCGCAAGTTCTCTGACGCGATATACAAAGTAATCTTTTCTACCGCACAGTTCTCGCCCCTAACCCATTCAAACTCACTCCAGGTGAAGACTCGCTCCCTCATAGACATTCCCCAACAATGCACTGTCTCCTCATTTTCCTCATGACGAGTTGGTAGATTCATCATTAGGCCTCGCCTTATCAGTGCGGGCTCTCAGATCGTGGTTCGATATCGGGCAGATGCCACGTTCTACCTATTACACAATCCAACCTACGTTTCTTTCTCTTAGCTAGCAGATTTTAGCCTACAACTTAACTAGTTTTCCCCTTATCTTATTCCGCCACCTTATCCAACCTTTTAGATGATCCTTATATAATCTTTTTATACAACAAGTAAGACACCAACCCGGAGATCTTTATTTGACATAATATAAATATTAAGACTGATATGCACATCCTCCTATCACGAGACGTAGACTGCGCGACTTCAGGAGCGTCAGGTATGCGAGGTGTTGCTTGGGGTCCTTGTTGGTGTGGCTGGGGGAGAACGGTCAACTGCCGTTCTTGAAACAACTGATAAGGGCTATGATGCGTGCGGTTAGGCGGGTCGAAGCGTGGCGGGGACTCTTCGTAACGCCTTGCGTACCTATACGAATAGTAAGTCATTTCTTCAGGGTTCAGGGTATGCATGCGCCTCTCCTCTCGATACCTTCTTGCCCTTAATCCTTCCTCCTTCTCTTCTGACCCTTCATCATCTTCTCTCCAGTCTTCCCATTTCTTAGTCAAATCTATAGGTCTTTCAGGTGTCTTCCCTTGTCTACCACCTCTTCCTCTACCAGTACCGGTCCCACGGCCTTTAGGTGYCATATTTGTTAACTTTAACTATAAGCAGGGCAATCGTTCCCTAGACCTYACATAATGATTTGTTTCGAACGACTATTTGCTACTAACTATTCAAGTCACCTTATTCCGCTCAGATTCTTAGTCAATTTTTGACCTTGATGATTGTCGTTTTGCTAGGATCTTGCCTTACCCGAGTTCGTTCACTGAGGACCTCGGCTAAGAAGCGAGATCCCCAGCAACGGCGCCACCTGTCGCGCGCGGCGGTCCCGCACCCCGCTAGGAACGCTGAACCTCACGGTCGTGTTACGCAGGATGTATTCCTGAAAAAGAACCGGTCACCACTCCGACCGTGCGCGTGTGCTATACCTCTCACGACGCCCAACGACAGGTCGGGGATCCTCGAGGTACAACTTACCTCTACCCGAGGGGTTGTCACCACCCTGAGGTCGGCGTATCCCTGCTGAGCTACCGGCCCACATGCAAATGCTCTTACATGCCTTTGTAGAGGTAGGTCGGCCGAGGGCGTTTGCTCGATCGTTGTAGYATAAGACGGGGTATGTGCGGTAAGACGCCTAGAACTGACCCGTTAGATATTGAGGTCGAACTTTTAATAAGGCAGTCTATTTCCGCTACTTCGTAATGTATTATTCTTTCGACCAATATCAATCAAATCTTCTTTCTACCATAGAGCGTCCTAGCTTTCTTAACATGTTAGGACTTAACTGAACATCAGAATAGTATTGAAATTAAGTTGGACATATGATGAATATGGAAGTATTACCGCCGAGAACCCTTCCCACTTTCACAACTGTTGTCCG
>BFEA01000187.1:2099780-2111413 GCA_003427395.1 Chara braunii
GGTGGGGGGGCGACCCATCCACTACCAATCAATCAATCAATCAATCAATAAAAAAAGAAAAAAGAAAAAAAGAAAAAAAAAAGGCGGGAAAACCCGCTTTCGCCCGCACTTTGGCGTGGTAGTGTGTGCGTGCGTGTGTGTGTGCGTGTGTGTGTGCGTGTGTGTGTGCGTGTGTGTGTTCATGTGTGTATGTGTGTGTGTCTGTGTGTGTGTGTGTGATTGGGTAGGGGTTCGAAGGGCGACCCATCCCCCACCAATCAATCAATCAATCAATCAGTCAGTCAGTCTATTGATAAATCAAAAAAAAAAATAAAAAAATCTGTGTTTTGAGTCTGCTTTTGTTTTTGATTTTTTTAAAATAATTTAAATGCTCAAAAAATAAAAATAAACATATGGGGATGTAAAAAGCAAAAAAATCTACACCCCCATATATATATATATATTTGTTTTTACTTATTTTTCGCCTACAAACAAAATATCCGCGAGCCGAGTTGAACCACGTTGTAACAGGATATAAAGCAAAGTTGAAACGGAATTCAACGGGAGTTGAACCGTTCAACTCGAAACCCTCGTTGAACGTGATTTCGGACACACAGACAGAGGCCCCTCTACTACTTTCCTTGGGAAATGAGTAGTCCAGTCGTTAAACAAGTAATAGGACGACTCCTACATAAGCCTCCCTATTACCAGTTTGGTGGTCGAGCTATTAGAGGGTAAGTAAGATGAGAAAGGGAAAGTAGCAACGTGATTTCGTACTCTTTGCAGATCGTTAGTCAGCCTTAGACTCAAGCGTGTGAATAGGATGACCCTCCCTGGAGCCTTCCTTATTATTTCCTAAGAGTCGGACCGCTCTTCCCGTCACGACGACAGTCGATCCGATAGATGGTAAGGTAACTCACACATGAGTACCTAGTTTACTTCATAAATTAATGTTAGACATCCTTTACTGTCACGACGACAACCGATCTGGTAAGGTAGTGAGGCAACTCAGACATGAGTGTTTAAGGTAGCTCATAGTCAGTGTCAGAACCCTCCTTCCGTCACGACGATAGCCGATCTGGTAGAGAGTACCTATTTTAGTTCATAAGTAGTTGCTTGTACCCTCGTCCCATCCAGACGACAGCCGATCCGGTAGGGTGTACTTAGATTAGTTTATAAGTTTGGGTTTGTACCCTCGTCCCATCACGACGATAGTCGATCCAGTAGAGAGTACTTGAATTAGTTCATAAGTAACTATTTGTACCCTCGTCCCATCACGACGACAGCCGTTCTGGTAGAGAACACTTCGATTAGTTCATAAGTAGTTGTTTGAACCCTCGTCCCCTCACGACGATAGCCGCTCAGGTAGAGAGTGCTACGATTGGTTCATAAGTACTTTGTTTGTACCCTCATCCCATCACAACAACAACCATTCCGGTAGAGAGTACTTAGATTAGTTTATAAGTATTTTGTTTGTATCCTCATCCCATCATGACAACAGTCGATCCGGTTGAGAGTACTTGGATCAGTTTATAAATATTTTGTTTGTACCCTCGTCCCATCACGACAACAGCCGATCCGGTAGAGAGTACTTAGATCAGTTTATAAGTATTTTGTTTGTACCCTCGTCGCATCACGACGACAACCGATCCGGTAGAGAGTACTTAAGATTAGTTTATAAGTTATTGTTCGTACCCTCGTCTCCTCACGACGACGACGCTCAGGTATAGAGAACTTAAATTAGTTTATAGTATTTGGTTTGTACCCTCGTCCCATCTCGATGAAAGCCGGTCCGGTAGAGAGTACTAAGATTAGTTTATAAGTGCTTTGTTTGTACCCTCGTCCCATCACGACGACAACCAATCAGGTAGAGAGTACTAAGTTTAGTTCCTAGGTTTTTGTTAAAGCCCCCTTCTTCTCACGACGACAGTCGGACCGGCAGAGAGCAAAGTGAGTCACACAAGAGTACCTAATTGTCAATCCTTAGTCAAGTCAGAGTGCACACACAAGTAGCACGACGACTCACACATGAGTTTCCATCGCGCTACTTTGTTTTCCACGTCCAAACAGTTTTAGGTTCCTTCTTAGTTAATTTAGGTTCTTTCCATTTCACCATGCAGGATTCTTATTCCAATCATACTCTTTTCCCTTTCGATTTCCTTAGTCTTGAAGAAAACATTTGCGGTATATCACACAACCATACATGCAGTCTAATAGAAGGGCGTAGTCTGTAAGGGTATATGGGAAAGGGATGGTGATGCGTACCTCATAGTTCCCTGCCTCCAGAGTTCCTCTTGAACTCCGCAATCGCCCTGTATTCAGAGATGTATGGTCAACGCATCTGATTGCGAGTACTTAGAGCCAGTAGGGACTAGTATTATGTAAGTGAAACTTATCATCAACCAATCATATTCAAAGAGATGGATATTTTCAGAGGGTCCAGCCATGGCAGAGATGGAGAATGATGGAGGAGGCACGCATCATCACATCGTGGCACCGCGTCCCTCTTCCCCAAATGCCCCATGCTTTCTTCACTCTTCGGCCCCTGCTCCAATCGTGATGTCTCAAAAATAGCAATGGTAAAATAACTAAAAATAACAATATTGATGATAATAATAATAATAATAGCCACAATAATACTAACAATTATAACATAAATAATAATAATAATAATAATAACAATAATAATAATAATAATAATAGAAAGTCAAGCATCTTGCCAACAATGTTCCGATTAATCTTCCAAGGAACAAGGCGGGTGAAGATGTCTTATTTATGCATCACTCGTTTAAGACTTTTCGCATCCTCCCTTTTTGCTATCGCTATGCTGYTCWGGGCATAGMAACCTGCTCGTTTGTCCTGCATAAGTGTCTCTAAGGTTATGTGTGTGTGCATTGTGACTGTCGTCCTGCCCACAGGCCATGCGGGCGCAAGCTTGTTGTTCCGCACGTATGTTTGCAAGCCCTGTGAGTGCATGGTTGCAACTCTACACGCTTGGTCATAGCCTATCAGCGTTCCGCAACCGGCTGTGATCCACATCGCTCAATGCTCACATGTGGATGTGGTGACACTGCCACACTTCAGTCATCTAGGCAGCAGCAACTGCTTGAGGCCCGCGTCGGAGCGTGTCATGATAAGGCCCCTATCGTGGATATTCGGCCCCACCTTCACTTAGGGCGGACACGAGACTTGCGGGGCCACCGATTATTGAAGTAATAACATTAATGACAATAATAATAATAATAATAATAATAATAATAATAATAATAATAAATCAAATAGTTATATTAAATAAATAGTCGTGATGCAATCAAGGTAAATGCTGTACCTCAAGGAAATAGCCGTACAACTGCTGCGAAAACAGTCACCCGCTACCCGGTAAGGCCCCCATTCTCCCTCTCTCTCTCTCTTTAGCCGTCTGCCTTTCTTCCCCTATTTGTTTGATTGTCTGTCCTTATAAGTGTGTCTCTGTCTGTGTCTGTCGAAGGTTGTCCGTGTCGGTCACAGACTGTCTTAGTCTGTCTGAGACAATCTGAGTCTGTCCCTTGTATCGTTTGTTAGTTCATCACATTTCAATGTGGCTGTCGGGTCTCGGACCGTGGGTCCGCCCGGTGGGGACAAGGTTATAGCCGCTTCAGTCTTAAAAAAAAGGTCAGGCATAGCTGCTACAGTCCCGGAAGGTCAAGGTTGTAGCTGCTACAGTGTTGATGGGCCCAAGTTTCAGACTTCCAGAAGATCCGGGAGTGGCCCGTTAAGCATTGCTCACAGCAGATCTCATACAAGCAGGCGAGTGGTAAATTTACCCGTACTAAGTCAACAGTCCTTGTCTCAGTCAGTCCTAGTTCGGCCAGGCAAGTACCGCATGGAACCGCGTGTACTACTGGCATGGAAAAAGGGGTCAGACCAACGAGCTACAAAAGTACAAATCAAGAAACATCGCCCAACCAGTCATTTAATCCTGCGTGAGCCATGCGGAAGTGCTGCCACAACGACTTGCGCACGGAAGTGTGCAGAGAGTCCAGAGCTGAAGTGGGTGAGGCGGTAGCATAGCCATATTTGTAAGTGGCGGTTTTGCTGCTATAGCCGTTATAAATGTAGGTATTGCTCAGTGCATGTGTGATAACAGGTTGACCCTGCGTATGAGAATAGAGGGAGTTGCGTAGGCGCTGAATTGTCATGGTCATTAGTAGTGAACTTGGATCAGAACTTTGTTCTCGGTTGCCACCTATCAGAGATCTGAGGGCGCACTCGTCGCCGGTTTGCTGCGCCGCCTGTTTATATGTATGAAAGAGAATGGGTGTGCCTATAAAATAACAACAATTTAATATGAATAATCAAATAATAATAGACTCTTTTCAGCGAAGTTTAGGAATCAAACAACGTTATATTCACAAGACCAGATAGTCGTGACCTCGAACCACCAGCAGAGTTGCATCAAGGGTTTCATCAGATAAGTAGGCACCTGGAGCTCATAATTTGACAATGCCGGTAAGGTCTAATCGCCATCATCATTAGTGAAGAACCAATGTTGCTATCCTACCTGGCATTGAGCGCCCAGACTACAGATGGCGGATCCGTTCTAGCCAAGGCCAACATGTCGGATGATGATGACAACAACCCTCCGAAGTACGATTATTCAGCGGCCAATGCCGCACGCTTCCAGCATCAGGTATGTCTCTTGTTACACTCACAACCTCGTTTCTCAGCACATAGATGCCGCCTGCACCCTCGGATCACTTGTGCAACCTATCTAGTTACAGGCTGGGAAGCCCGGCCATGGTTATCTGCAACCCGCCTGCCTAAAGCCTATGTGTGTCCCGCGTACGCATCAGGCTCTATCTGTTGGTCCCTGTATGAATGTTCTTTTATGCCTTCTTCTTGTTTATCTATCCACATCCGTACCCTCATGTCTGACCATTTTGTTCTCATCTGTCTGCGTCTGTCGTTCTATCTATGCTTGAGTGTGTGTGCGTGTAGAATGTGTGCTTGGGGTATTCATGGGTGGTCCCGAGTTGAATGAATGTGCACAGTGGTGCTAGACACAGGGATAAGAGTTGTAATGCGTGGGTGCTGATGCACCACGACCTGTTGAAGTGAGCTTGCATCTGAAGGGTGTCTTGGTTTCCGTATCTTCGAGCTTCGAGTTGGCCACTGTCGCCAGTGTGCTCCACCATCAGTTTGTAGGCATGCGCAACGAAGTGAGCGAGTCTGATCATGAAACAAATAATAGTAATAATAATAATAATAATAATAATAATAATAAAATAATAATAATGAAAAATGTAAGAAAAAGTGCAATTGCAAACTTTCAGAAATCAAGCAGCATCGGTGTGGCATACTGTGCAGCCACACAGGCCCTGCAGGGCCCGTCCCGGACCGCCAGCCTGTTTCCCTACAGGGAAACTTCCAGGCTCTTGCCTGGAAGCTTCCTTCTGACAGGGCCTACAGGCCCCAGCCTGTTTCCCTACAGGGAATTTCCAGGCTCTTGCCTGGAAGCTTCCTTCTGACAGGGCCTACAGACCCCAGCCTGTTTCCCTACAGGGAAACTTCCAGGCTTATGCCTGGAAGCTTCCTTCTGACAGGGCCTACAGGCCTCAGCCTGTTTCCCTACAAGGAAACTTCCAGACTCTTGCCTGGAAGCTTCCTTCTGACAGGGCCTACAGGCCCTAGACTATTTCCCTATAGGAAAACTTCAGGGAACTTCCAGGCTCTTGCCTGGAAGCATCCGCAGGGTCTAGGCCAGGGAGGCATTGGCACGGCCAGCCTCCTGCACGGGCCAGCACTATAAAGGACTGGCCCGCCCTGCAGGAGGAAGTGGTCAGTAGGCACTTGTAGTCTTCAGGATTCCGGTTGCAGCACTCAGGAGGAGCGCTGCAGTAGTCTTCAGCGCTAGGCAGTAGTGGTAGCGCTAGGAGTAGTCTTCGGCGCTGGGCGCCATAGCCATAGTGGTCGTCTTCAGCGCTGGGCGCTATAGAGCAGGTAGCAATATCGGAGAGAGACACTGACGGAGGCCAGTTGTACTTACCTGTGGCACCATCGCTCCAGTTCCATCCTCGGTGTACCTGCATCAAGACGCCTGTTTTACAGGTTAGTATTGGACTGAGAGAGAGAGAGAGACCTTCTTCTTCCTCTTTTAAGTCCACCATCTCTTCTTCCCCTCCCGCTGCCTGCCTCTCAGCATCTATGGGCTACGAGATGGAGCTTTGACACGGGACATGACGACATTGTCATCAGACTTGATTCCGGGATACAGACATTCGTTGAGGATTATTTGGGACCTGTGACGCAGACTTGGAGTTGACGATATCTCCCATCTTCTCCTCTCCCTCTGTCTCTCTTTCCTTCCCCCTTCGTCTGTGTATGTTGGGGTCTGGCGCTATCTATTCTGTGTGAGCGCCAGCCCTTCACACCACTGTATGATGATGATAAATGTCGGGACTGTACTGCAACATTGATTGAGTCGGATCATTGATAAGTCTTCCGCTCGCCATCTTGTACTTTGAAATCAAAGGTCGGTCCTTGTTCTGTTTTGCATGATCTAGTATGCAATAGTTTGGTATCGGAACGGACCTCTCATTCAGAGGAACCGCTCAATCAAGAGTTAGCCTGCGCGATCTATTGATCTTTTGATTAGTAAATCAGGTAGGACTTCGTCAAAACTCTGAGACTGCATTGTGTAAAAGCCGGAACTTTGCGAACTTAGCCTAGACCTCGTTCATAGTACTCTTCTGACATACCTTACTCGTAAAGATCGACAAATATATATATAAAAAAAATAAAAATAAAAAAAGGAATTAGTCCTCTTTTATTTTATTTTTTTATTTTTTTATTTTATCTGTTGATCAGGGCCGGAGGACAGTATTGTTGGGTTGGTATCCCTACCTGCGTTTTCCCTCCCACCCACCCCCTTGTCTGCATTTCGGGTTGTTTACAGTGCCACGTCAGCAGTGCCACGTCAGCAGTGCACGTCAGCAGTGCCAGGTCAGCAACCATGACGGGACCAGCGCTGGGCTTACTAGGCCAACTGGCCAACGAGTCTATCACCGAGTACCGACAGCGGGTCCAGGCTCAGCTCGCGCTCATTCAGGCCGAGGAACAGCGCCAGGCGGCAGCCGAGGCTGCCCGCCTACAGGCTGAGGTGGCAGCGGCAGCTGAAAGGCAGCGGCTTCAGGCCGAAGTCGAGGCACACACCAGGGCACGCCGAAAGGAAGCCCAAGAGCTGCTGCAGCGCCATGAAGCAGCCAACATCGAAAGGCTCAAGTACTGGCACTTTGAACCAAACGGCGACGAGCCGACACTGGAAGAGCAACACAAGGAGTTTCTCTCCAAGCTCGTGTCACGCCTGTTGTATACTTGCAACTACCAACCGGCCAAACTAGAGAAACAACACCAAGAGTTGGCAGACCTCCGCCGAATAGTGCAGGGCCACGAGGATGCAACACAGGCACTCAATGCCCGTGTATTGGACCTGGAACAGTTTGTACCAGGACCAGATGCTGGTACGTCCAGCAGTGAACCCTCTAGCCGCCAACTGGAGGAACGCATTGACCACGTAGTGGCGATGCTCGGCGACATCAGTGCTTTCGCTGCACCTACCACCATCAGCAGTCAGCTGCACACCTTGAAGACCGAGGTCCAGAAGCTGCAGTCGACGAACTCGGAGGGCAATCCTAAGTTGTACAAGATGCTAACCTTCCAACTCGAGAAGTTCGACGACTACACGCATCAGGATCGGGTTCTCTGGTGGGAAGCATTCACGACGCAGCTTCGGATCCTACCAGTCGCAAAGCACGCATACATCGGTGCCCTTTTTCTTAACTCAAAGGGCGCATGCCAGACTTGGTTGACCCATCTGGCAGCCACTCACGGCGTCGACGTGGTAGATCTTCGAGACAAGATCACATGGGAGGAGTTGACACGGTTGTGGAAGAAGAGGTTCATCGTCGACGACGCGCCTGCCCTCGCCATCAACCGCCTCTTCACCATGACCCAAGGCAACACTGCAACACGAGACTGGCTCACGGAATGGCAAAAGATCGCGGCAACGCCGGATTTGGACTTGCCATTTACGCATCTGCGCCGAGAGCTCTACAATAGGTCATGTGCTGCACTGAGCCAGATACTTGGTGATCGCGAGCAGTACTCAACCTTCGCTGCGATCATCGACAAAGCAAGGGAGATCATCAAGACTAATAGGGCGGCTGCACACGAGAAATCAGCATGGCAGCCAACCTATGTGGAGAAAGTAAAGACTGGTCCGCGGCAGCAGCATTTCGCTGCAGTCCAATCGGACAGTGGAGACGACCCGGCAGCCACCAAGGCATCAAGTGAAGGAGATCAGGTGGCTGCTGTCCATCCGAGAAGCACCAACAAGTCCCGGAACAATGGAAAGGCGAGGACCGCATCATCGGCTGGAACACGACAGCCAGCGCCATGGGTCAAGTTTAACTTGACCGAGGCCGAATACAAGTACCGTGGTCGGTACGGCTGCTACTACTGGTGCAATAGCACCAAGCACAAGACCTCCCTCTGCCAGGACAAGGAGAAGCAGGATGTTCGGCCTCGCAACAACTCGGGAAACTGAGTAGCGCGGGAGGTGAGGCGACTCCACCTCCCACTCCGCCAGATCCGTCCGCCTTGCTAGCGGCCTCCTACACATCTGGGGAGGATGCGAATGTCGCAAGTTCTCGTGTCACTTACGAGGACTATGCTGTCCACTTGGTCCCACCGCTGGACCAACTACTCCACGTGCAACACTCCACCGCATGCACGGTTTCATCTCCATTGGCAAACGATTCGGCAGTTCCGCCATCATTTACCTCAGGGGATTCGTCGATGTGGTCAAGACTTGAAGAGCTCGACCCGTTGACAGTCGCGGATCTCCAGTGGATGCCCATTCCCCCAACCGGTCGATTGTCGAAACCGCATTACAATGTGCTCATGGCACAATTGCGGGAGTATTTGCACACTGCAGTACCAACTCCGTTGATGGACGCCGGAGTAGAGGTTGTCGACCTTCAGGAGTACATCGCGAAGATCGACCACGAGTTCAAGACACAACGGTATGACGACATTGACGCACCATTGTTGTATGTACGCATTCAGATCGGAGAGGCGACCTGCAGCGCCTTGATCGATTGCGGTGCAACTCGCAACTACATGAGTCAGGACTTCATGGTACGCGTCGGCCTTGGCCCACGCGTCAGGAGGAAGTCCCATCCGGCACACGTGACGTTGGCCGATGGTCACACGCACAAGTTAATTGACCGGTGCATTGACAACGTCCCTGTGTATTTCGCCCCGCATGCACGCGAGGCTGTGTCCTTCGACATTCTGGACACTAAGCTCGACATGATTTTGGGCATGTCATGGCTGCGAAGTGAGGACCACCCGGTGAGCTTCTACCGCCGCACCGTTCACGTTCGTGACCGGGATGGAGTACTAGTCCCATGCACGGTGCCTCCTCCTCACCCTTCGATCAGCTGTCACGTGGCGCCCGCCGCAAGTATTCGAGGTTTCATCATCAAGGATGACATTGAGGAGATGGGGGTGTGTTTTCTCCACGCCCTCCCGCCCCAGGACACCCCATTCACGGACGCATCATCGGACCCAGGCATCACTGAGCTTCTCGCCACTTATAGTGACGTGTTCGAGGCCCCGCACGGAGTAGTACCGGATCGGCCCATCCGCCACGAGATCATCCTCGAGGACGGGGCTGTACCTCCGCGTGGTTGCATGTACCGAATGAGCGAGAAAGAGTTAAGTGTGCTACGGGCACAACTCGACGACCTTCTGGAGAAAGGCTGGATTCGACCTAGCTCTTCGCCATACGGTGCGCCTGTTCTCTTCGTCCGGAAGAAGAACAAGGATTTGCGGTTGTGCATCGACTATCGTAAGCTCAACGCGCAGACGGTCAAGAACGCSGGCCCTCTCCCATGCATCGACGATCTCCTGGAGCGACTGGGCGGCGCGAAGTTCTTCTCCAAGTTTGACCTCAAGTCCGGTTATCAGCAACTTGAGATTCGCCCGGAGGACCGATAGAAGACCGCGTTTAAAACGCGATATGGGCATTTCGAATGGTTGGTCATGCCGTTTGGCCTTACGAATGCCCCAGCCACATTCCAGGCGGCTATGACATTGGAGTTTCGACACATGCGGGATCGTTTCGTACTCATCTACCTCGACGACATCTTGGTGTATAGTCGGAGTTTGGACGAGCATGTGGAGCACCTACGCACCGTTCTGGAACGGCTACGACAGGCCAAGTACAAAGCAAACCGCGATAAATGCGAATTCGCGCTAAAGAGCTGGAGTCCTCGGGACACTATGTGACGCCGCAAGGCATCCGTCCGCTTGCGGACAAGATCGAGGCCATCCGCGTATGGGCCGAGCCCACCAACACCACGGACATTCGTTCATTCATGGGGTGGGCAGGCTATTATCAGCGTTTCATCACCGGATACTCAAGGATTGCCGCACCTCTGACGAGACTACAATCGCCAAAGGTGCCATTCGTATTCGATGACGACGCGMGCCAGGCTTTCCAAGCACTCAAGACGGCCATGCTCATGGCACCCGTCCTTAGCATCTAGGACCCCACTCTGCCTACGAGAGTGACGACTGACGCTTCCGGTTACGACRTTGGGGCAGTCTTGGAGCAGCACGACGGCGAGGATTGGCACCCTGTGGAGTATTTCAGCCACAAAGTGYCTCCCATCAATTCTCTGGATGATGCAAGGAAGAAGGAGYTGCTTGCGTTCGTCATGGCTCTCAAGCGATGGCGGCACTTCCTTCTTGGGTGTCGTAGGTTCACATGGGTCACGGACAATAACTCATTGACCTACTACAAGATGCAGGACACGGTGAGTAGCACGATTGGACGGTGGATGTACTTCATCGACCTGTTTGACTTCACACTTAAACACGTGGACGGCCTCTCCAATCGCGCAGCAGATGCACTTTCGCGACGACCTGATCTTTGCGCTATGACGCATCACGCCTTCACGTTCGACGAGGACCTCCAGCGATACTTTATCAGGGGCTATCAGTCTGACCCAGAGTTTGCTACGTTGTATGCGCAGCTATCTTCGGATCACCCGCCGGCCAGCAAATATCGCATTGCCGACGGGTACTTGCTCCTCCACTCAAGAGGCAAGGAGATAGTGTGTGTCCCACGCGACCGCCGTCTTCGGACTCGCATTCTCGGTGAGTATCATGATTCGCGACTCGCCGGCCATTTCGGAGTCAATCGCACGATTGCACGGCTTCGACAACGATTCCGATGGCTCGACCTTATTTCCGATATCATGCGGTATTGCGATTCTTGCGAAGTTTGCCGACGCAGCAAACCCCTCAACCGCAATCCCTATGGCGAGTTACGCCCGATGCCTATCCCCCGGGAACCCGGTATCTTCATTGCTATGGATGTCACCGGTCCGTTTCCTCGAGACCGGCTCGGGCACGACGGCATCCTCACGGTTGTGGACCAATTGAGCAAGTACGCACGTTTTCTTCCTTGCAAGTACTACTCCACGRCTYCCGAGYTGGCACGCCTCTTGCWCACCGGTTGGATTTGTGGCCACGGCGTACCCGAGGACATAGTCAGCGACCGCGACACTCGTTTCATGTCGACTTTTTGGACCTCTCTCATGCAG
>BFEA01000187.1:2236354-2250645 GCA_003427395.1 Chara braunii
CATGTCCCATCCGCGCCGGAGATCGAGTTTGGGTCTCCTCGGAAGAGTTTGCATTGGAACAGGATGTCTCATGCAAACTACTCCCTAAGTGGTTTGGCCCATGGACAGTGACATCAGCTGCGGGCGATGAGCCCGATGGCCCTTCATTTGTGATCGACATTCCTGAGCATCTGACGGTCCATCCAGTCTTTCATGCGTCAAAGTTGGCAACATATACACCAGCTAAGAGCGATGACTTTCCCGGCCAACGATCGCAAGACCCTCCTTCTATGGACGGTCATCAGGAGGTTGACCGCGTCATCTTAGATCGCAAGTATGGCAGCAAGCCGCGCCAGTACAAAGTTACATTCAGAGCATGCGATCCCGACGACACTCGGTGGATTTCAGGAGCAGATTTGAAAGCGTTTGCACCGTTGATCTACGATCACTATGAGCGACAGAGGTGAGCCAAGGGACCTTCACGACCTGCCCCTCCCACCCGGACAGTGGTCCCTCCCTCAGACAGACAGCTTCGCCGTCGTAGGTTAGCTCGGTCTTTCAAGGAGGGGGGGGTGTGGCATACTGTGCAGCCACACGGGCCCTGCAGGGCCCGTCCCAGACCTTCAGCCTGTTTTCCTACAGGGAAACTTCCAGGCTCTTGCCTGGATGCTTCCTTCTGACAGGGCCTACACGCCCCAGCCTATTTCCCTAATAGGGCCTACAGGCCCCAACCTATTTCCCTGATAGGGCCTACAGGCCCCAGCCTGTTTCCCTACAGGGAAACTTCCAGGCTCTTGCCTGGAAGCTTCCTTCTGACAGGGCCTACAGGCCCCAGCCTGTTTCCCTACAGAGAAACTTTCAGGCTCTTTCCTGGAAGCTTCCTTCTGAGAGGGCCTACAGGCCCCAGCCTATTTCCCTACAGGAAAACTTCAGGGAACTTCCAGGCTCTTGCCTGGAAGCTTCCGCAGGGTCTAGGCCAGGGAGGCATTGGCACGGCCAGCCTCCTGCACGGGCCAACACTATAAAGGACTGGCCCGCCCTGCAGGAGGTAGTGGTCAGTAGGCACTTGTAGTCTTCAGGATTTCGGCCGCAGCACTTAGGAGGAGCGCTGCAGTAGTCTTCAGCGCTAGGCAGTAGTGGTAGCGCTAGCAGTAGTCTTCGGCGCTGGGCGCCATAGCCATAGTGGTCGTCTTCAGCGCTGGGCGCTATAGGGCAGGGTAGCAGTATCGGAGAGAGACACTGGCGGAGGCCAGTTGTACTTATCTGTGGCACCATCGCTCCAGCTCCATCCTCGGTGTACCTGCATCAAGACGCCAGTTTTACAGGTTAGTATTGGACTGAGAGAGAGAGAGAGACCTTCTTCTTCCTCTTCTAAGTCCACCATCTCTTCTTCCCCTCCCGCTGCCTRCCTCTCAGCATCTATGGGCTACGAGATGGAGCTTTGACACGGGACATGACGACATTGTCATCAGACTTGATTCCGGGATACAGACATTCGTTGAGGATTATTTGTGACGTGTGACGCAGACTTGGAGTAGACGACATCTCCCATCTTCTCCTCTCCCTCTGTCTCTTCCCTTCCCCCTTCGTCTGTGTATGTTCGGGTCTGGCGCTATCTATTCTTTGTGAGCGCCAGCCCTTTACACCACTGTATGATGATGATAAATGTCGGGACTGTACGGCAACATTGATTGAGTCGGATCATTGATAAGTCTTCCGCTCGCCATCTTGTACTTTGAAATRAAAGGTCGGTCCTTGTTCTGTTTTGCATGATCTAGTATGCAACAATCAGTCATATGAGACCAGATAGTCTTGACCTCGAAGCTATAGCAGATTTACATCACAAGAAAGAACGCACCAAGAGTTCATAGTTGACAATGCTGGAGTAGTCCCATCACTATCAACGTAGAACCAGAGTTGTTATCCCATTTGGTGTTTGGTGCCCTGACTACATGTGACAAATCCTATCTAGCTTATACTACGAAGCTGACGGACGACGTCAACARCTTTCGCGAAGTACGTGCATGTGACGACCAATGTCGCATGTTTCTGGCAACAAGTATGTTTCTCGTATTGCTCACTACCTGGACCCCCCTTCCACTTACAGATGCCATGTGTACCCTCAGACCATCACGCATCTAATAATAATAATAATAATAAAGCATAAAAATACAAAGAAAGATAAGCAGTAGCGAGATGTCAAATCCAGATGACCATCACATTGGGAGCCAGATAGTCCCACTGTGTCCAGAGAGCACCATTGCACCAATAATACCCCAACTGAAAAACCAATATCGACGAAAGCGCATTCTCACATAGCTATTACAGTCTACGAGTTGACAATGCAACTGTTGACATCAGCAGCAACCCGAAGTATTTTGAAGATGTCGCCCATCGGACCATCGTTAATACAAAGTAAGTGCCCCTACATCATCATCATCATCATAGACCCCTTRTTGGCATCCTAGCTGATGCTCAGCGCCCAAATCATTAATGACACACCCTTCCTAGCCTATACTACGATGCCATAACTGATGTCGGCAGTTCTGAGCAGGTAACGATAATTGTCGTTCTACTCGAGTTTCAAGGTATGTATCTCGTATCACACACTACCTCGACCTTCTTACACGGTCACCGCATGTACATAAGAAAGATCGTGGGTCTGATCTTTAAAATAATAATAATAATAATAATAATAATAGTAATAATAATAATAATAATAATAATAATAATAATAAAGAAAATAATAATAATAATGATCTTAATAATAGTAATAATGCCAGGAAGATGAGCAATAGCGAGCTTTCATACATCAATAACATTGTACACGAATGATCAGATAGTTGGGTCCCCGAACCAAGGCAGAGTAGCATTGCGAGTTCCATCAAATAAGAGACCGACCAAAGCTCACAATCGACAATGTTGGAATAGTATCTGCATTATTAACGTGTATCCTATCTGGCGCTTAGCGCCCATACTATATGTGGCATATCCTATCTAGCCTATACTACGAATCCAAAGGATGACATCAACAACATTCCTTAAGTACGAGCAGATGGCGACCACTGTCGCACGCATCAACCATCAGGTATGTCTCGTGCTATGCTCACAACCTCGTTCCCCCACTCACGATGCATCATACACCCAAGAACCACCATCCGCCTCCTCTCCTTTCCCCTTCTTCTCCCTTCTTCTTCTTCTTCTCCTTCTTCTTCTTCTTCTTCTTCTTCTTCTTCTTCTCCTCAGCTTCTTGTCTCCCACTTTACGTTTTGCGATCACGTGATGTCCGTACTTTCCGAACACCAGCTCGTACGAAGGAAACACCGATCGTGATGGTAATAATAATAATAATAATAATATAACCACGATAATAAGAACAAAAATAATAATAATAATAATAGTATGAACATTAATAATAATAATATTAATAAAAATATGAAGATAACGGATGTATACGGGCTACTTTCCCGGACCGATACATCCAACAAGGGTGGGGGTTGCGTCGCGTTCGGGTTGATCGCCTGACTGCTGTGATTGCGACTAGCAGCGGATAGGTAAGCGCTTCCCAATCTCTTTCCCTCTACTCACACATACACACCCCTTCACACACATTCACACTCACACACCCAGGCGATAATGTATCTATCCACGCTCTAGCGGTAGATTCATACTATTTTTTTTATTTAATAATTTATTATTATTATTATATATATATGTATATCATACCCTTTTATGGAGGTCGCGTGCAATCGCCTCGGTAGGAGCTCACATGCACGCATACATATACACACACACATACACACCATCGATAGGATGCACAAAAATGGAATGAATCTTCCCCTGAAACGTGGGAATATACACTGCCACCTTTTGATTTTGTTCGTTCTATCGATCCGAGTAGGCGCGCGGTGAGTTGGGTTGGAAACTTAGCTTGTTTCTCTCTCTCTCTCTCTCTCTCTCACACACACACACACACCTTTCATCGATAGGATGAGCAAGAGCGGAATGAATCTTCCGCTGAAACGTAGAAATACACRCTGTCACTTTTTGATTTGCTCATTCTATCGACCCAAGTAACGTGCGGTGAGCTGCAGATCGGATACTTAGCCGTTGGCCAAGGTTGAAGACTTATCGTCTCACTCTCTCTCTCTTTCTCTCTCTCTCTCTCTCTCTCTGTCTCTCTCTCTCTCTCTCTCTCTCTCTCTCTCTCTCTGCATCACAACGTGATCCCCCTCGATCGGCAGTATACCGATCAGAACGTGGTGAGCACGACGGGCTCACACACGCGCTCCAACAAGCCGCGCAGATGACAGACCGTCCTCATGACGCTAATGGCTAAGTGCCACGTGTTTAGGTAACGTTAAATTTGTCCCAACAACAACAATAATAATAATAATAATAATAATAATAATAGTAATAATAATAATAATAATAATAATAATAGCTAAGGGAAACAACAACAAAAATAATACTCTCTCTCTCTTCTTCACACGCACTTACACACTTAAGCATACATTCCATCGTTAGGATGAGCAAAAAACGGAAACGAATCTTCCACTAAATCGTGAAAATATACATTGTCACCTTTCGTTTTGCTCACTCCATTGGTCCAAGTTACGTGCAACGAGGTACGGGCGGGAGACTTAACTGTCTCTCTTTCTTTCTCACACACAAACACACACACACACACATACACACACACACATACACGCACGAATGGTGATCCCACAATCGAACGGGAATGAAGGTGCGTCGACAGACTAGTGTGACTGGCGGTGCTTATCTCCGCGTTCCCAGGCCAAACTCACTTATTTTTGTTCATCCCTCCTGATGAAAGTGACATGAGTCGATTACTGCGATAAGAAGACTTACCTGGTTCCTCTCTCTCACGTTGTAGCCGCCGTCACGTTGGTCGTTTGCCGTAGATAGCCGGATGCTCCCTTCCTTCACGATGACGCCCGATATCTCTAGGCTCAGCACGCGGGGGAATCGGCGGGCAAATGCGCATTTTTTAGCCAGATCAGGCAGATGACAGCCCACCCTCAAGATGCCACTGACGGATTCAAGGCGAGGCAAGCATTGCTCTCCCTTTCTCTCCCTCTCTCTCCTCCACTTCTTCTTCTCTCTCGCACACATGCACGATCCTCCTTCGCTCTTGCTAGCTCGCATGCTCGCTTCTTCTTCGTGCTCGATTCAGCTCACACGTTCCTCCGTTCCGCTCGTTCGCACGCTCGCTCTCGCAAGCTTCCCCCTCGCACTCGTCTGGACTTTCGCACGCCTGCACGCTTGCACGTTCGCTTGCTCGTACGTTTGCACGCCCTTCACTCACGCGCCTCTCTCATTCACATATTTGTCCCCGGGCACTTGCCCTTCCTACACCTATTTCGCGGGGATCTCCCCTTCGCCCGAGATCCTCGAGGAACTGAGACCTCGACGAGGTGCACAGTCTGTGGGTCTCACCTCACTACATTTGCGGGTAGCATAGTTGTCAATGAATCTGCCCTTTTGTCGGGGGTAGATTCATATGAGCCTTTATCAGGAATGAAGAATGATTAGAACGAATCTTAACTAATAATGGTAAAAAGAAAGAAAAAGGGAAAAAAGACAAAGAATCTAACCACTAACTTCCAGAGCAGACCAAGTGTCAGGCTCCCGTCGCGTGTGGTAGGTGGCCTAAATAACTAACTAACAGCTTTATACTTCTAATTTTAAGGTCGCTGGTTCGAGTCCTGTCTTCTCCAGGCAGTTGAAAGTGGTGGTCGGGCGGGCTGAAAAAAAGAGCTAGCCCGAGGCGGTCGGAGGGATTCTTTCCCTAGATAAGTCACATGATAATCCGTGCTTATGCCTATTGGGCTAGCTCCTAGTTCGGTTAGAACAGGAGCCATTCTGCCATAAGTAGAGCATAGGCTTGGTCTTTCAATTATAATAGGCCCACTAGCTGCCTCCTTAGGGCTAGTTTAGGTCCGTACCGGCTGCCGCCGCTTTAGCAAGGAAGACAACGCGTCCCTCTTCCGCTGCCCTGGCCATAAGGCCGGGGTGTATATTACTTTTCTGTCTTATCTGAGGCAGATGGGGGAGGGGGGTTACATTGCCTTTCTCCCCGTTCCCTACCGCGTTTTTTATGCCTTTTAGCAGGAACCTTAACTTGGCGTGCCGTCGTCATACCCGCGCAACTTCCTCTCGATAGACTTAACCTTCCGGCCTCCGTGGCCGTCGGTCTAGTCTTTGAGCGAGTCAAAAGTGACGCGCGTGGTCATTCAAATGTTTAATCGACTAATCTTTTACCGTTTATGTGTTCGCCATGACAAGGGAGGCGAGCATTCGAAAAAAAATTTAACCACTGACTCTAGTTTGTGCGTGCCGTGTTTCTGCGCTTGTGCTGACAAAACTTTCTCGACCATAGCGGCCGAGGGATTTGCCTCATTTCCCGTTTTAACCGTCTTCAGTCTGTCGGTTGGTGCCGACGTTGTGTCGACCATGAAATCATGAGCGGATACCCTTGTGAGGGTATCAGCTCCGACAACGATTGAGATATTGCAATGGTAGAATGTCAATGGGCGCACGACTTCAGATTTGCTAACGAGATGGAATGAGGCCGGTTCTTAGAAATACGTTCCGCCTGTCTCGAAACAACGTATATACCGAACTACGCAGAGATTCACTGGATGAACAACCACCAGGATACTTATAACCCTCTTGTACGAAATACAAGCCAAGATTCGAGCAACGAATGTTGCGAGGAGGACGGCGCAATCTCGTGCAAGTTCGTAACAACATCGCCTCGCACATGGCCGAAGCGGTTCGAAGTTGAACTGCAAAATTGCAAAATATTGTGTAACAGAATCACAACGTATCCCGTGCGTAACGAAGCAGAGACAAGCACTAAGCACATATCGTATTGCTCCGTGAGGATTTTCTTAAACAATACCGATTTATGTAGAGTCAATTGTGTAGCATGTATAGGTAAGGGTGGGAGATTAATAGAGGCAAGATGCGAGGCAATGTTGACTGAGCGCGAATGCGAAAATTCAATATTTAACGCGAGAGAGAAGGTTAACAACAATCGTATTTTTCATCACCACTTCAGGACTCCCTTCACCACTTCAGGATGCAGCCGCTTGCCTAAACAGTTGGTTTTCAGGGTCTTCGGACCTTTCACCACTTCAGGACCATTCAGGTCTGAAAATCCTGAATGCTCTTGAAGTGGTGAAAACTCCGAAGACCCTAAAAACCACCTGTTTAGGCAGGCTACATCCTAAAGTGGTGAAGGGTGGTTTTCATGGTCTTCGGATCTTTCACCACTTCAGGACCATTCAGGATTTTTAGATTGCCAAAAACTCTCAATTGACCACTTCAGGACACTCTTCACCACTTCAGGATGTAGCCTGCCTAAACAGGTGGTTTTCAGGATCTTTGGACCTTTCACCACTTCAGGACCATTCAGGATTTTCAGACTGCCAAAAACTCTCACTTCATAATTTTCATTCCTGAATTTTCAACTAGCCGATAACCGCTTGTGTAATGTGAAAGAGTCTGTGGACAAAGAAGAAGATTAAATATGCATCATAAGAGATGCTATGGCATCGCTCTCGCCGATACGTTGTCCGAGGGCCCGACATTCTGGCCCTCCACAAGTGTGTCGAATTTGTCGCATCTTTGATGTTCCAGCCTGAGGGGTAAGAGGTACCCCATTAGTGCAATCTAATGGGGTCGCAGTCCAGCCCAATCTGCTTCACGGTAAGGGGGCTGCGCTGTGGGGCAGAGGATAGTTTGGTGCACATATTAGCGTTGATAATAAAAATAAATAAATAAATAAATAAATAATAATGAATGTGGCCGGCCTATGTGGCAATGGTACTCGCGTTGGCGAGGTCTGGATCCAGACCAAAGAAGGTATCTGTCGAGGTTGTATTTCTGCAGCCGGCTCTGGAACCACCAATGGGCTGCCAGGTCTGGAATAAACATCAGTTGGTAGTACCGTCGGACGTGTCTACTTAGGTAGTACCTTCCTTGTTTCCACGGGGGCAGGCGTGCGTGCTCAGGTGCCACGTATCGACGGGCACAGCAGCCAGCTGTCGGCCCAGGGAAACGACCACTTGGCCGTTATAAGAGGGACTAGGGTTTGACTTTCGGGTTCGATTCTCGACACGTGCACGACGCAGAAAGACAGAGGACTAGTTGTCTCGCGGCCAAGGACACACGCTGCTGTGCTACTTGTCAAACCGCTGGAATGGTCACTTGGGAGTTGACTCACCCAAAGGTTTTGACTTGTGAATTTTTCAACCATTTTTTTTTCTCATGTACACGACGGCGAGAGAGATGGTAGTGTATGGCCTGTTGTATCCGTATCTTACGGGGAGCGGGTCAGGTTGGTATGGTTACTGACTCTGCTTATCTAACAATACTTGGAGGCCCGGTATGATTATCCTTGATCCGGACGCGAGTTGATGGGCCTTTTACTCCTCGATGTAACGCTGGCCAGGTTCATCCTCGTTAGTGAGTTGATCATGTTCAACATTCCAGCCAGTGAAGGGTAAGTTGATTGCACACGTTATTTCAATCAGTGTATGGAGAGTTGATCACGTAATCGTAACCCAATCAGTGAAAGGAGGGTTGATCACTCTCAGTAGCTTAATCAGCAAATGATGAGTTGATCAAGCTAAGCAAACCAATCAACGAAAGGTGAGTTGATCTCGCACCGTAATTCAACCAAAGAAAACCCATCATCCGACAAGAGAGTCTTTCTCTCTGTCCCTCTGCCGTGGACCCAGCACGTGGTAGTCACGCCCGGATCAGGAATGCGTGCTTACTCAACGAAGCAATCAAGTAGCGGTACGACCTTCACTAGGGAATCCGCTGCAGCAGTCGACTGCGTCATGCTGAACCATGGTGACCGAGTGATTGAGGGAAAAGGGTACCGCTTGAAGGAGGAGGGAGTCGGGGGGCTGACTTCTCTCTTGGTTTAGTGTGGAAGAGCCCAATCTACTCGGAAAAGGCATATTATCCCTTAGGTTGCGACCAGATACCTGGTAATCAGGAAGCAAGCATCCAAGCAGTATTGGAAACTGAGCCTGGGTGATGAATCTAGCCGCCCAAACATCTAGGTGCTTTCCAATCAGACCGATACTACAGGTGATTGGAGAGAAAACAGCGCTTGCTGAAAGGAGACTAGTCAAGATTCCTGATCTAAAGGCATCAACTCAGGGTGCACAAGTAAGCGGAGTCTGCGTGTATGAGCATAAGCAAGAGAGAGAGAGAGAGAGAAAAAAAAAAAAAGAGACTGCAGCGAGAGAGAGAGAGAGAGAGAGAGAGAGAGAGAGAGAGAGAGAGAGAGAGAGAGAGAGAGAGAGAGAGAGTGAGAGAGAGAGAGAGAGAGAGACTGCAGTGAGTGAGAGAGAGACACGGCAATGAGTGAGAGAGAGAGAGAGACCTCATGAGCATATGTGCGTTACATGAGAGTATGAGGGAGAGAGCACTGAGAGAGGACTGCAACGGTCCACCGATTGGCTGTAAAAAAAAAGGGGGTATTTATTTATTTATTTATTTATTTATTTATTATTGCCAATCACTGAGAGTTCGCCCTGTGAGAGGGCTGCACACTTCATAAGTAATTTCGAAACTGACTAATTAGTAAATCCCGTGATTAGGATAACGACTGATCGCCCAATCACGGGACAGCCAGCAAGCAGGGGCAGCCCTGAGCGAAGGTTGAGCTCGCCGCCGCTTGCTGGTTCAAGCAGTCTCAGGATTTCGTAATTATGAAATTATTAAATTAATAAATTACTAAAATCCCGTGATTGGGATCACGACAAATCACCCAATCACGGAACAGCCAACAAGTGGGAGCAACCCTGAGTGAAGGCTGAACTCGTCGCCGCTTGCTGGTCTAAGCAGTTAGATTATTTCTGTAATTTCAAAATAAATAAATAACAAAAATCCCGTGATTGGGATCATGTCTAATCACCCAATCACGGGACAACCAGCAAGCGAGAGCAGCCCTAAGTGAAGGCAGAGCTCACCGCCGCTTGCTGGTTCAAGCAGTCTCAGCATTTCGTAATTATGAAATTAATAAATTACTAAGATCTCGTGATTGGGATCACGACAGATCACCCAATCACGGGACAACCAACAAGTGGGAGCAGCCCTGAGTGAAGGCTGAACTCGTCGCCACTTGTTGGTTCAAGCAGTTAGATTATTTCCGTTATTTCGAAATAAATAAATAAAAAAAATCCCGTGATTGGGATCACGTCTGATCACCCAATCACGGGACAACCAGCAAGCGGGAGCAGCCCGAAGCGAAGGCTGAGCTCGCCGCCGCTTGCTGGTTCAAGTAGTCTCTGCATTTTGTAATTTTGAAATTAGTAAATTAGTAAGATCCCGTGATTGGGATCACGACTGATCACCCAATCACGGGACAACCAGCAAGCGGGAGTTGCCCTAAGTAAAGGTTGGGCTCATCACCGCTTGCTGTCGGAGCAGTTTTAGTATCCTTGTAATTTCGAAATCCAATAATTAGTTGGATCCCGTGATTGGGATCACATCTGATCACCCGATCACAGGAGAGTCAGCAAGCGGGAGCAGCCCTAAGTGAAGGCTGCGCTCACCGCCGCTTGCTGGGTGAAGCATTTTCGTTACTTCAATATTTCTGTAATTTTGAAATAAAATAATTACTAATTAGTTAGATCCCGTGATCGGGATCACGTCTGATCACCCAATCACGTGACCACCAGCAAGCGGGAACAACACTGAGTGAGGGCAGCACGCTGCTCACCATCACCTGCATGATTATTGGTATGCTTTATTTTATGTTTAAAGCGAAATTGCACCCTGTGCAGTATATGAACAAGGAGTGTGCATAATGCACCCCTGTGCAGTATTTGAATAAGAGGTTGTGCAAGCTGCGTCCCTGTGTTGTATTCGAACAGGGACGACACTAGCCGCACCCTGGGCAGTATTCAAACAGGGCAATGCCGTGTGCTGATGTCAGTAAAATTTAATTGTTATGAATTAATTATCATTCTTGTTATCAGCCTCCAATTGGCTGATCACGAGTCCATGAGCCAGCGGCGCACCAGCCCTAAGTGAAGGCTGCAGTGTACCGATGCCAGTGAAATATAATTAAATTAATTACTATTCTTGTGAACAACCTCTAATTGGTTGTTCACCAGTCCAAGTGCTAGCGACCCAGCAGCCCTAAGTGAAGGCTGTTGTGTGCCGCTGCTAGCTGAATTTATTTTAATTAATTATGATTCTTGTGATCAGCCTCTAATTGGCTGATCACCGGCCCATGTGCCAGTTGCACATCAGCCCTAAGTGAAGGCTGCACTGCGCCGTAGCCCGCGAAGTTTAATTACTCTGAATTCATTATTATTCTTGTGATCAGCCTCTAACTAGCTGATCACCGGCCCATGTGCCAGCGGCACATCAACCCTAAGTGAAGGCTGCACTGTGCCGCTGCCCTTGAAATTTAATTATTCTGAATTAATTATTATTCTTGTGATCAGCCTCTAATTGGCTGATCACCAGTCCATATGCCGCTGCCCCGCGCAGTAAAGCCACTGATCATAGCTGAGTCTCATTCTCGGTAGTATTTCCGCTTTCCCGAACCCAGCCAAGGTCTGGGCTAGGTACATGGAGGGGAGGAGAAGCAAGGCGGAAAGAAAGAGAGAGAGAGAGAGCTACCGCGGTGGAATAACACTGTGTGACGGGTGTCAATGACCATGTACTAGCGAGAAGCTCGTTCTCATTCTGGTGGGTGGATCTGGTCATGTTCTTCTGGCAAGTTCATTCACGTTTTGGTGCTTGAAGACAAAATGAGGGAGTAGGGGGAGGAAGCCGCGCACGTGCGCGCGCGCGATTGGAGGATTTGGGAGGCAACCTGAACTCCACACGAATCTGGTCCCTAATGCAGCCGGATTTGTCTGTGGGAAGTTGATGGATGGCAAATGAATCCGCCCTCAATATTTCACCAGCTTCATTTGGATGTTATTCAAAGACCAGCAAACGTTGGAAGTCAGTTCATTTTCGTCCTCCTCATTGCTAAATGTTGTCACTGCTCCCTTCCTGATTTAGCTCAATAGCTGTTCGAGATTCATGGAGGGAACAGTCGTAAAGCATAGCGCAGAATGGTGAAAGAGACGGGAGCGATCATGTGACTTGAGCGGCACCGTGCACTGTCATCTCAAGATGCCATTATTTAGTTTAGTGACGGGTACTATAAGTCAATTCGGGCCAGCAGTCAGCAGCCTGTGTCTGTGACTTCAGAGGTTTGCACTGAACTAGGTGATTCAAGCTCTTGATTTTGTTCAGCAACAACTGTATCATGTAGGTCCGAAAGGCTCGAGTACACCACCTGGCTCACCTATTCGATTCCTCACCCCRGMCCCAGGTACTCAGCCTGTTGATCGCAGTGACTTGGGCCTGCAGGGATCGGACCAGCAATCAGAAAATAGTAGGGGACAGAAACAACAATCTTCTGATCCCGGCGGACTTAARCCCYATCARCAKATACCTCAGACTCCGAAYTTTGGCAGATGAACAGGAGAATTGGACCATTGCAGATTCCAGACACTAGAAGGCAGATGTTTCGSTCTCATACGCACACAAGAGATCGRCGGYCATATCACCGACTCATGGGACAGTATTTAGTTGATTCTCYGTAAAGTTCAGGGAGCAGATACACGGCTACCAACTAAACAATTTTACAGATGCAACAGCAAACTGAACAGTCTGTAGACTCACACACTCAGGGCCTAGGCTCAACGTTTTGCAGGTGCGAGACTCAAGGTTGATATTGTTGAATACCTCTCCAGACTAGGCGACAACGGGCCAGATCACGTCGGACCAGGTCAGACGAAACCGGGTCAAATCAGATCGGACTCGATCAGATAGTGTCAGAATCAGGCGGAGTCTGCACAGACCAGACCAAGATCAGACCAGAACAGGCCGAACGCGGACGCGGATCAGATCGGTTGATACCAGACTCATTGAGACCAGACCCAGACCACAGTTGAGAACAGTTGAAAACAGACCCGACCGGACTCAGACCAGGCAAGATGAGACCGGTCTGAGATCAGACCAGATGAGACCGGACTCAGACAAGACCGGACTTGACTAAGACAAAGTCAGTTCAGAACAGATCAGACATCCACTCAGACAGACCAGACCAGATGGGACCAGACCAGACCGGAGATTTGACTCACTCTGACTAGATCAGACTAAAATCGGACCAGACCAGGTTTGGACCCGGACTCAAACCAAGGATCAGACCTCAACGGGACCGCGATGCTACTCTATTTTTTTTGGTCTATTGGCGGGATTGGTCGACTTGGATCAGCCCTTCGGCTGAAGTGGTTGTTGGGTGTCATTCTGCTTTCGAGTATCCAAATGTCGCACCTTGGTTTCAACACGTGTCAGGTTGCAAGAGTCATGGAACAGCTCTCTCGAGGGTAACAGACACGGGGCGGAATACAGGGTCATTCCGGTGTGCCGGCATAACACTTTCTACCGGTTGATAACGGTCTTCCACCTTTACAACTCAGAGCTGCATCCTGTACTCTATTTGAACAGGGGAAACACAGAGCTGTTTGTTGTGTTCTATATGAACAAGACAAGGCATATACACTTTCAGTGTTTAATTTGGTTAGGAGGGATGCAGAACTACACTCCTGAGCATTTTTCGTATAGTGCGCAGCTTTCGAGCAGGGGAAATCAGGTTACAGCAGACCTCATCCATTTTAAGTAAGTTCATTGAAATCAGTTCCTTCTCAACAAGTCTCGTTAATCTAAGTGAAATCAGTTCAATATAAGGAAGTTTGGTTTATTTTGAGTGTGCCCGTTTCAGGTTCAGTGAAGACAATTTAGCCGTAGTAATTTCATATCAGATTCAGCGATTTCAGTTTCATCTCAGCAAGTTCAGTCCGGGCTCAATGAACTCAGTTCAATCTCAGTAATTTCAGTTTGGATTCAGTGAAATTGATTCAGTCCTGCCAAGTTCAGTTCAATATCGGAATTCAGATCTAAGTGAGGTTTTCAGTGTAAGTTTCAGTTCAATTCTCAGTTCGGTATTAGTCAATTCATATCAGTTTCAATAAGTTCAATTTGGTTGACCTAATCTCCGTAAGTTCAGTTCCAGCGAGATCAGTTCAGTTCCAATGAGATCCGTTCAGTTCCAGCGAGATTAGTTCAATTCCAGTGAGATCAGTTCAGTTCCTGCGGGATCAGTTCAGTTCCAGTGAGATCAGTTCAGTTCCTGCGAGATCAGTTCAGTTCCTGTGAGATCAATTCAGTTCCAGCGAGATCAGTTCAGTTCC
>BFEA01000187.1:2251505-2266573 GCA_003427395.1 Chara braunii
CGCTGGTCACAGCGGATAGTTCCGGTGACAGCAGCGAAATGCTGGCCATAGCGGGAGACTCCGGTGGTAGCAGCGACGACGCTGGTCACAGCGGACAGTTCCAGTGACAGCAACACAAGTGCTGGCCACAGCGGGAGGTCCCAGTGGTAGTGGCAACGATGCTGGTCACAATAGGTGATCTCTGTGATGCTACAGCGGGAGGTCCCGGTGGTAGTGGCAACGATGCTAGTCACAACAGGTGATCTCGGTGACAACAGCAAAGTGGTGGTTATAGTGGGCTCTCCTAGTGACAGCAGTAACAGTTATGTCACAGCAAGTGCTCTCGGTGACATCAGTGCTCAGCAAGACTGATCAGATGACAAGTGAGCAACTTCAAAATCAGTGAGCATCTGAGTGCAGCAGACTCAAGACAAAAGTTTATCGCGTATGACATAACAAGATTCGAGTACAGTCATCAGATACATATTGAGGAGACCTTCTCAAGATGTACTTGGACGTGGTGTCAGATGCTCTGAGAGATCGGGATTGAGGTTGAAAGTGAGAGGGGAGAATGAGAGTAGAGACACTGAGCACTGACCATGTCCTCGTCATTGTACTCTTGAGATGATACGAGCTCTCATTTTTCCCTTATTCATCTTGTCTTTGCCTTGAGTCAGTCAGTCTTGATTATCTCTTCTGACATTGTTTGATGATTGTGTTCTTTGCTAATCATGTCACACTTCTCAACCTCTAAATTGGCAAACTTGACACATACATGGCCTATTCAGCTTAATTTTAATTTATTACTTGCATCATCATTGCTGTTCCGAATAACAATCAAGGATTCATAAGACCGGGGTCCGATGAAGACCACAATTGAAGGGTCTCGCTCGAGGACGGGCGCACACAACAGGAAGGGATTTGCTTTATTTAATTTTTATTTATTTACTGCAAAAGCACACAAAATCCTGCGTGAGAGCCTGTTGGCTTTCCGGTCGCCAGAGATGGCCGAACTGGAAAAAGTGCGACAAAAATGGCGCCGTTGCCGGGGCTGGAAAAATTTTTCATGTCCGGAACGAGCCCGGGTCAGCAAACAGCTTTGAGCTTTGATTAGGGCGTGAGAACTGTTGACAATATTTTGAACTTCATATCAATTTTATTATTCTCATTGAGTCTTGATTTTCTCGAGGATCACAGTTGCTAATTGTGTTTAATCTCTTTATGTGTGAGGTACTCGCTTGGACCGAAGAAGGAGAATGACATTGATTGATGGAGAAGATCAGACTTGATCAAAGGTATGCTTTATGAACCCTTGACATCCTTGAGAAGCTGGGAAAGAAGAGGACAAATCAAGAGCAGAGACTCTCTTATCAAGAATGTTAATCAGTGATGCATTGAAAAAACATTCAAAATTCACTACAAAAAGAGATATTCCCCTATCAGTATGAACATTGTTGGGCTTATCATTCTTGTAGTTCAGCTACCTGCTTTTATCCTTCTGTTCGACAATTCTCTTGAGACTAAGTGGACTAAACGATTGGAGCCCAGATGATTTGGTCCTTACAGAATCACTGGAGAAGCAGAACACAAAGTTTATGAGATATCAGAGATGAATGGATCCAGGGTTCATGACATGGTATCAGGGTCAAGACTTCGTAAGTTCATTTTCAGAAACCCAGATCTAATCCCTACAGTGACCTCAAAGGGAGGGAAGAAAGGTCAGTCATCGAAGTGAGAAAACAGTTCTAGAGAACTAAGAGAGAAGTACGGTAACACAATGAGACAGCAAGGCTGAATTTTAAGCGGACTGTAATCGTTCATGTATGGTTAATTCAACATTTCAAATCTTCTGCATGTCAGTTAATTTTTCGCTTCAGCAAGCAACAGAGTTAATAAGACTATATCTTTGATGCAATGCTACAGTCGATCCATGAGTCTCAAGTCCCTTAGAGTGAGGAATAACTGTGAGAAACAGTTTTTCGTGAGCATTGACGCAGTGTCAAGATCAGAGAACTCATGACTGTGGCATATCAAGAAATGTAATCAGTGTTCTTCCTATGATAGAGAGAAAGCATGATGAGCATAGAGAAGTTCAGTTCTGTCTGACTAAGAGTTGTCAGCAGAAAAACTTCATGCCTCTGACTAAGTTGTCAGTCCTCACTCAGAAGAGGGAAAGGACCTGTCTGAGATCAGCACTTCATTATTTCCTTGGGACTGACGGGACGTCTCTTGGAAAAGAAAATTTCCAGCTGAGGGAAGGGACCTCTCTGGGACCAGCACTGAGTATCCTTCTTGAGACTGAAGGAAGGTCTCCTGTAAGAGCTTAGTGTTGGTTATCATGTTGCTGTTCAGTGACTCTTGAGATTGACGTGACGTCTTTTGAGAAATGTTTGTCCTATTATGGAGCGTGAGCAGCTTGCTTGTGGGATGCATTGATTGTCGGGGCCAGCCAGAACCTTACCGCAGTAGGTTGCAATCTAGTAGGGTCAGCAGGTCCTCGACGCGAGTGTCGAATTCCGTACTTGACTGAGGCTAAGGCTCCGGGAGTTTGGCCTGTGAGGTTGAAAGGGGTCCGCTGGAACCCTACCGCAGTCAGAGGATGCAATCCAGTGACAGAGCCTTGAATTGTAGTTAGACCGGGTCCTACGTTCAAAAATCTGGGCGGGACAGTCAGCGCCCTTGGCCAAAGACTGGTAGGTGAGTCGGTCCCTGACCACAGTGGTCAAATCCGAGTTCGGGACAGTCTAACTGACGAGACGTCTACTGTCATAGGGTGACCAGACCCGCTATAGTTTGGGTGTCCTGGCCAGAGTGCCAAAGGACTGTCATACTCGGGTAGTGGGTATGCTTGGTCCTGACCTAGAGGCAAGGTCAAAGGGGATGTCAAGACAAATGGTCTGACTAGTCCTGGCCTGAGGCGGGCCGAACGAGGTATGTCAGACTGACGGGACGCCTGTCATTCCTGGCCAGTGGTAGGCCAAAACCAAGGCAATCAATAACTCTTGGGTGTGAAGAAGTGTTTTTACTATGTTTATTAATTTTATTAGTTTAATATTTTATTATTTTATAACTATTTTATTTTATTTTGGGTTTTATTTTGTTACTTGTTGCTTGGCTGATGACTATTGTCTGCTTGCTGGGGCATAGATTGTTGTCTGTGGGACTCGCTATTTTGCTGGTATACAAAGGCTCATTTGAAGTTCCTCATACAAGAGAAAAGGAAAAAGGGTTTGGTATCCTTTTTCCCTGTCTGAGAAGTTGAGGAGATGCCTCACTTAGACCAAGGAAAGAAAACAGGGTTTGGTATCTCATGAGTCACATAAAGAAGTTGGGAAGATATCTTACTCAAACCAGAGAACAAAAAAGAGGGTTTGGTATGCCCTGTCTCCAGCATGGTGGACCGGACAAGTGTCCCGAGCGTTGATGTCAGACTAACAATGTTTTCGACTTTTCATTCAAGGTGAAAGTTAAGGTAGTTTTTCTCTGACATGAAGTTTATATTGAGAACTGATTTTAGGAGGACAAGAGGTCAAAATCAGCAACAAACAAGACAGTGGAAACATGATCCTTCTTAAATTTATTTGGTGGCCGACAAGTGGCCTGGTTCACGAGGAACCTGCGTCCCCGGCCTCAAGGTGTTAAAACTCTCAAGCCAGGGACACTATGAGTGATGAGTGAATTGAAGATTTTCAAGAAAACAGATTCAGAAAGCCGAGAAAAAGTCGCGCCTATACAGGATATAGAAGATGATCATGAGTTCGATCTGAAGCAGGGAGAGAAGAAAAACGATGCAGAGAAGAATACAACTATTGGAGTGAGGAGATGAGGGAACTGCGTAAGCAATAGAGAATGGTGGAGCAGGCACTAGGGCTCTACTCGCCGTGGGGGTAATAGGAGCTCTGGGAGAGTAAGGAGGGGAGGAAGTGTTGGGCGCGCCATAGCGCGCTTCGAACTTCTTTCGAAAGTACTCCATCTTTTCTGGGGATGGAGTCCTTTCGTACCATGCAGAGAGTGGGCGGCGCGGATAAGACCGTGAGTGCGCTCCATAGCCCCGTATATCTTTTTCCTCCTCCTCAGAACTATAGTCACGTCGTGCACGGACCGGCGGTTCTTCCCGAGCTTTACACCCTCTCCCTCCTATTCCTCTTCCCTATCCGCGACGTGCCTCAGGCATGGTGAAAAGAGAAAAGAGTACGTAGTGACAAAGGTGGAGACTAAGAGAGCCGTGAAAGAAAGAAGAATCGTACTATTAAGGAAGAGAGAGGGAAGCAGTTGTGCAGATCACTCGGTATCGCTTCACGATAGGAAAACAGAGTGTGCTACCATGCACCACAGTAAGTGTGGGAAAATTGTCAGCGCAAGTTTACTATGAGAGCTCCACGACGGGTTGTGATGAGAATGGATGAGGTACGCCCTCGGCTTTTGCTGTTTTATACTAATTGCCTACATCGTTTTTGGCCCAGCGGGGACGCTGGGCGGGGGTTTGGTATCATGTCGGAGGGTCCGACATTCTGGCCCTCCACAAGTGTATCAAATTTGCCGCATCGGGTTTGATGTTCCAGCCTGAGGGGTAAAAGGTACCCCATTAGTGCAATCTAAAGGGACCATAGTCCAGCCCAATCTGCTTCACGGTAAGGGGGCTGCGTTGTGGGGCAGAGGATAGTTTGGTGCACATATTGGCCTTGATAATAAAAATAAATAAATAATAATAATGAATGTGGTCGGCCTATGTGGTAGTGGTACTCACGTTGGCGAGGTCTGGATCCAGAGCAAAGAAGGTCTCTGTCGAGGTTGTATTTCTGCAGTCGGCTCTGGAACCACCAACGGGCTGCCAGGCCTAGAATAAGCATCAGCTGGTAGTACGGCCGGACCTGTCTACTTAGGTAGTACCTTCCTTGTTTCCACGGGGGCAGGCGTGCGTGCTAAGGTGCCACGTGTCGACGGGCACAGCAACCAGCTATCGGCCCAGGAAAACGGCCACTTGGTTGTTACAAGAGGAACTAGGGTTTGACTTTCGGGTTCAATTCTCGACACATGCACGACACAGAAAGAGAGAGGACTAGTTGTCTCGCGACCAAGGACACACGCTGCTGTGCTACTTGTCGAACCGTTGGAATGACCACTTGGGAGTTGACTCACCCAAGGGTTTTGACTTGTGAATTTTTCAACCAATTTTTTTTCTCATGTACACGGCGGTGAGAGAGATGGTAGTGTATGGCCTGTTTTATCCGTATCTTACGGGGAGCGGGTCAGGTTGGTATGGTTACTGAATCTGCTCATCTAACAGTACTCGGAGGCCCGATATGATTATCCTTGATCCGGACGCGAGTTGATGGGGCTTTTACTCCTCGATGTGACGCTGGCCAGACTGATCCTCGTTAGTGAGTTGATCAGGTTCAGCATTCCAGTCAGTGAAGGGTAAGCTGATTGCGCACGGTATTCCAATCAGTGTATGGAGAGTTGATCACGTAATCGTAACCCAATCAGTGAAAGGAGGGCTCATAACTCTCAGTAGCTTAATCAGCAAATGATGAGTTGATCAAGCTAAGCAAACCAATCAACGAAAGGTGAGTTGATATCGCACCGTAATTCAACCAAAGAAAACCCATCATCCAACAAGAGAGTTTTTTTCTCTGCCGCTCTGCCATGGACCCAGCACGTGGTAGTCATGCCCGAATCAGGAATGCGTGCTTGCTCAACGAAGTAATCAAGTAGCGGTACGACCTTTACTAGGGAGTCCGTTGCAGCAGTCGACTGCGTCACGCTGATCCATGGTGACCGAGTGATTGAGGGAAAAGGGTACCGCTTGAAGGAGGGGGGAGTCGGGGGGCTGGCTTCCCTCTTGGTTTAGTGTGCAAGAGCCCAGTCTACTCGGAAAATGCATATTATCCCTTAGGTTGCGGCCAGATACCTGGTAATCAGCAAACAAGCATCCAAGCACTATTCGAAACTGAGCCTGGGTGATGAATCTAGCTGCCCAAACATCTAGGTGTTTTCCAATCAGACCGATACTACAGGTGATTGGAAAGAAAACGACGCTTGCTGAAAGAAGACTAATCAAGATTCATGATCTAAAGGCATCAGCTCAGGGTGCACAAGTAAGCGGAGTCTGCGTATATGAGCATAAGCAAGTGAGAGAGAGAGAGAGAGAGACTGCAGCGAGAGAGAGAGAGAGACTGCAGCGAGTGAGAGAGAGAGACTGCAATGAGTGAGAGAGAGAGAGAGAGACCTCATGAGCATACATGTGTTGCATGAGAGTATGAGGGAGAGAGCACTGAGAGAGGACTGCAATGGTCCACCGATTGGCTGTAAAAAAAAGGGGGGTATTTATTTATTTATTATTGCTAATCGGCCGCGTCACGCAGGAGTTGGTCCAACCTTGCCGCGAACACACAAATGAAGCTTCCTTAGGCCGCTCCGGACGAGTGCGCCAGCCATACCTCTCGCGAGCCCCTACGACAGGATAGGGCCTATGCAAGGCACAACTTACCTCGACCTTACGGGAGTTGTCACCTCCCATCGGTGGGCGTATCCCCGCCGAGCTACCAGTCCAGAATACGAAAGTTGATCAGTTGCAATCGCAGAGGTGGACCAGCCGAGGGCGTTTCTCGTTCGCTGTAGCATAGGGGGTACGCACGGTAATACGCGTATCGGACCCGCACGTGAACCGGCATCTTGGGGGGCTGAAGTCCCAAGCTCGGCCCGTCGCCGGTCGACTAAGATGCATCCCACACACCACGCGCACACCACTTTACGAACAAAAAAAATAAAACACACATACGCACACATACGACACGACACAACACAAACAACGCGACAACGCTCCTAGCCCCTTCAATGGTCATCCCATAACTTTCCACTGCGGAAACCGGATAGGCGTCGTGCGCAGGTCATCTCATATTTACTCGCAATGCAAACGTGCGCATGCTGTCACAATGATGGAGTACTATGTAGTGTCCACAATCAAGCGGTCCCTCGTGGATCCGAGTACCGCTCATGACACTCAAGTGTCACACTCGAAGTGTCGTGAGGGTCTAATCCTTCACAACATTGCACGGTTGAAGGAATAGCCGTGCAGCCGCCGCAAGACCTCCGGCCTTTGGTCTGAGCGTCTCGGTAGGCAAGGCAAATAGGCTCTACACGGGGGCAGATTCCTTCCCTGCACAGTCTAGGGCTTCGGATGTCCTGGACAACGACCTTGAATCCCGGCCCAGGACCAACGTCCGACCATAAAAATCTCTAAGGAGCAAATGATAAAAGTGGATCTCCCTTTTCTCTCAAATCATAACCCGGCTAACCCTTGCGCACGATCTCAGTAAGCCGCGCGCATACCCGAGACACATATAAATGTATACGTAAGGTTTATTTATAAAGGACGATTACTTCTCACAGTCACAGTGGGGCCCCTCTCAGCCATATATGTAGGTAATCGCAGACAGCCACATCCAGAAGCCGAACCACAGCCATACCTGCAATCACATCAAAAATTCATCCAAAAGTCAACGCACTACACGGAGTCAACTTGAACCATTCCTTGCACTTATACCCCTCGCTTTAGCCATACAAGCCTCACTCGTGCAACTCTTAACTAAATCCTCAGTACTTTTGTTGGATGGCCATTCAATAAAGTCCGGGTGAAAACACAACAAAACAGTTCAATCACAAGGCTAAAGCCTTTAGGTTGAGTGACAGGGGTGAATTGGAGTTGAATCGTAAACCGGCGAATCGGCAACCGACCTGTTATCAGTGATAACAAAAGATGACCCTCAAGGGATCAAGCTGAATCTAGTCCTGATCTTGAATCGGACACCCCAAAGGACCTGTAACACAAGATAGGTCAAATGCCCAAGCTAAATCATCAGCATATGGGGGATAAACCTCCATAGCACATTCTCACTTGAAGTTACTTGCCTACTAAGTCCAAGTCTACCTCTAAGCCGGTGCCCAAAGCAAAGGTAGACTAGTGGCAGGATCTCCCCTATTCAGGGTGGATCGCCAGAATCGCCACCTGTAAAAATATAATTTATCTCCTCTAGACTAAGACGATTTCGGCAGCGCTTCCCGTAGGAAAATGACCTTTTCAGAATTTATATAAGTCCCAATATAGAAGCAAAAATAATCTTTAACTCTGGAAAATCCAAATTTTGTCTAGCTCCCTTAATTAGCAAAAATTTGGGCAGGACTGCCTTTAGAAAATGAGACTTCCCAAATTTATACTAAGCCAGTTATGAACTCAAAAGACAACTTGTGTTTAACTTAGACAAGATTTAACTAACTCCTTAGTTTTGCAAAAATTTCGGCAGCATTCCCTTTAGAAAAGGGCTATTCCAAAATTTATACAAAGCCAAATCCAGAATTTGAGAATAACCTTGACTTCTCAAAGTCCAATTCTGTCTAACTCCCTGAATTAGTAAAGATTTGGGTAGCACTCCTTTTAGAAAAGGAGACTTTCCATATTTTTACTAGGTCAGATATACAGAAAAGACAAGTTGAACTTTGAGAAGTCAACAATTGACTAACTCCTTGGATTTGTAGAAATTTCGGCAGCGCTTCCCATAGAGAAAGTAGCTTGCCAAGATTTATACAAAGCCAAGTATAAGAACAGATCCCATAAAATGCAAGAATTGACCTAAGAAAAAAACTTAGCTCAGAAAATGCAAGAATTGACACTAACTCCTATCGCTCTAGCACGAGGCGATCAACTAAAGCAGCTACGTATCAAACTGAAACTCAGACAAGGTAGTGGTCTCACTCAGCCACAAGCAAGTCAAACCACAAAGGTAAGTACTCTCAGCATCTCAAAGTACGCCTGAACAAACACTAGTTCATGATCTTTCAGTGATTTAACCCTTTATACCCATCTTACATAAGGCATAGGTCAGGCCACCTGAACTTACAGAGCGCGCCCAAGTTAACCAATCCTAAAGTCAGAATACCTAAAGTTATAGAGCGTTCTGACTCAGCCAAGTACACACAAACAGAGGGCACAATTACTTTTTTCTTCCTTTGGGCATACGACTAAGCCATTCATCTTAGAAACAATGCTTAGCCGTCCTGAACTGTTCAATATCCAAATTTTATATACTTCTCTGAACTTAATCTTCAAGGTGGGCGTATGACTGAGCCATTCATCTTAGAAACAATGCTTAGCCAGCCCAAGTTACCTTCCATTATATTCTTAATTGTACTCTCTTCAATTTACGATAAGCTATAGCCAAACCATCCAATCTTATGGAACCCGTGTCTGACTAGCCTATTTTTAAATAAAATAATAGTAACGTATAGTCAAATTATAACCTTGGGTTCCAGCATATGCGAGGCTTTGAGCCAGACCCCCTGAACTTACAGAAGGATCTAACTCTCTGCCAGATTCATTCTTCTCTGAGCCTTCCTGTGTGCGGCATTGGGTCAAGCCCCCTGAACTTACAGAAGGGTCTGTCCTTTGTCAGGTTTATTTTCCTTAAAACAAAGGCAGGAAGAGACTGAGTCACCTGAACTTACAGAACAGCTCGGCCCCCTCGTTCAGAAACAAAAGAAGCTCAGGAAAACCCAAGGAAAACGAGGCAACTCAAGGCACCAAAACTTATTGAGCGCCCTGAATCGCTAGAAATCAAGCGCAATCAACCCCTCGCCAGTCAGAGCAGTCAGGACACCTAAACTTATAGAGCGTCCTGACCCTCCTCGCAACTCACAACACCAGTTTTCCCCAAACTTATGGGGACGTCCAAGCCTCCAGAGCTTCAGGCTACCTAAACTTATAGAGCAGCCTGATGCTCCATGCAAACCAAAATAAACAAAGCGCTGGGTTTCCCCAAACTTATGTGGACCTCCCTGCCTTAACGACTCAATCACACCGCACACAATACTGCCTTCCTCCCAACCTTCCCCCAGATGCAACCCCTTTTTGTTCACAATCTGCTTTCAGGCAACCAACAACTCTGAAACTGAGGTTGCACACACGTTCCTTTACTTAGTCTGAATTCAAATCCTGAAAGTCAAAAGCAAGGTCAAAATACAGGATTCACGCAATACACTCAACCAAGCCATAAAACGGTATACAGCTAGGGGTTATAGTTGGTTTTATAGAATGGATCAATGAATTACCACAAAGTTCCCTGCCTCCAGGACTCCCCCTGAGTCCCGGCAGAGCTCCTGCAATCGGTGGGGCAAACCTGCCACAGAGGCCTTGGCGCGGATTACGGGTTGCGATCCCGCTCTGCCGCCTTCCTCTCAGAACCAGCAGACTAGACTTAGATTTAGAAAGGCAGAAAGAGAAGCGTTCAGTCTCTCAGACACAAGAGGGGTGCTCTCAGACTCGCAGGAGAGGGCCTTGGAGTCTTCTTTCGCCTGAGGGCCCCACAACGGCGGCCAAGACTGACAGCCTGGTCAACGACGTCACTCCCGAAATAACCCCTCTTGACAAACTTCCTAGTCACAATAATAACCTTTTTCCTCCAGCCTGAGCCACTCCTTCAAGTTGTCGCAGAGGCCTCCTCCGTGAAGGCATTATAGTCCCGGCGGTCGATGTAGCCGATGGTAGACAGCAATGGCCAATAGCAATTAGCAACTGCTAGCGGCAGCCCGGAAAGCTCAACCCTACCAGTTATCAAGAAGGAAAACACAGTCCTTCCCAACGCCAGGTACCTCCCCCAGGTCAATACGTGGCTGCAGTTCACAACACCCGCAACCCAAAGCCGGAGCCTGTCCCCGCTCACACCCAACTCTCCTCACTCAGTGCTCCGTTGACTGGGACGAACAGCGCGGTAGTCCGTAGTAGGCTCAGCAACCGCTGCTGCGGCTCAGTAGCCGAGGCGGACTGCGGAGCCTATTATCAAAGAGCAGCAAGGACTACTGTGGCTTCTCAGCCCGCCCTTCCCTCTCCGTGATAGCCACTGCGGTGCGGCCCAGTACCGCAACGAAGTTCCAGCACGAAAATTCGAGGCAGTCAAACGCACASCACCCCCGCCACTCGACAATCCCAGCCTTCAATCGCAGCAAGAAGCACCACACCACTTCGGTCCGGGAGGCGAGTTCATTTTCCCTCAGTCTTTCCGCCTCGTCTGTCCCGTTTACCGGCTCCGCTTACCAACACAACCGCTGCAGAGGTTGGCTCTTCGGACTTTAGCTAAGGGAACTACAAGGGCCCTCCCCCCCTCGGACCGTTTTTCAGGGAACTTGCACCCGGCCCACTTGGAGCTTTCGTAGGTCCTCGTCAGTCACACAGTCCAGTACCGCATCTTCGACTGTCGGTGCATGCCGCACTACCGACTCTCCGTCGGTTAGGAGGTAAGTCTCCACTAGCTCTCTTCTTCTCTCTCTCTCTCTCTCCATTCAAGCGGTACCCACACACTTGTACTCCCTATGCCCGTCAGGGAGAGGTCAATAGAGGCTGCTTGTCTCGCCCCCACGTAGGAGGCACCGGTCATAGGTATGTTCGCAACTGTGCAGCTGGCTGTTACGCCAGTTGGTCTGGTGAGACGAGCGACATCAGAATGAGTTGGGCTACCCGTCGCACTTCAGTAGTGCGCACAGAGGGTTAGAAAGGGGCTGTTCCCACTGATACGACAAGCAAAATCCGACTGAATCTCCCACCAAGGTCCCGCCAGGTTCATATCCTTTCTCGTAGCCATAGCTTTGTGCAGCTGCTTCCCCAACTGGCTCCTCCTCTACTAATTCTACCACCGGATTTGGGATTCGCCCTACTTAAAAGCATTAAACTAACACTTTTTCTCACCGTTTCTTCTCCATCTTCACGCACCATCTCTTCTACCAACCCCTAATCCTAATGACTTATTACTAAAACTAACCTTGTCATCACACTCGCCGGACTCGCAAACCCCAAATTTGTATCTTCCCCTGCCCGAATCTATCAAGGATCGGGCGAGCTGGACGACTTCAACCCCCGCTTCTCCTTCTTCTCCTTCCCACCATAGTTGCGCGAACCCCCTTTCTCTACTAACTCTCTCCATGCTAACCTACCGCCAAAACTAGCCTCGGATCTGATGTCCCCCATCCTCTCACCGTCAGAATCATCTCTTGCCCCGCTTGATTCCGTTAGGAATCGAGCAAGCTACGCTTATTCTACCGCGCCCGAACTGCTCCCGCCATTCTCGTCGTAGCCTTTATTCGGCATGAAAACGGCGCCAGGTTCATTTTTCACCTTGTTTCCTTTGCCTGCTCCACCACGCCCGTATCCGCCTTACTTCGCGTCCAGGTCCTGCCCACTTCCTCAGTCCTCCGCCTCTTTGTTTCTCCCCCGTCGCGATCTGCGCACGAATCCGGACGCAGACAGCGTCCGGGTGCATTCCGCTCTGCAGCTCGTCCTGCTGTGCAGCATCTCCCCCACTGTCCGCCCTCTTCTTCATTCACTCTCAGCGCCCGACACTCGTTCCCAACTCCGGCCGCACCTCGACGCCGGCCCCAGTCGGGTTCCCCCCCGTCATCTCCATCCCCGAATGTATCCGACACACCCCCTCCGTCCCGATCCATCCACCTTCGTTGTTGTGCCCGTCGCCCCGCAGGCTGTTGCTCTGCTCTACTGGTTCTTCGCTGCCTTCCCCCATCGGACAGCGCTCCACTATCTATTGCTTCGTCCCTCAACTAACACCTCCTACTACCCGCTGCGTTATCTATCGCGCCGCACCCCGTTGTTCGTTTCACTCTGGTCGGTAGTTACCTGACCCCGACCAGACTCACAAAGCGGTGACAATCTTAGCAAGATTTGCCGAATCTTTCTTTCTCATGTTTATTGCTAGCCAAGCCCACCCCCCGCTGCCTCTCTGCGCCCGTCATCTTCGACTTGTGGCGAATGCACCCCACGCAGAAGCGCATCCGGGTGCATTCCCTTTTCTTTGTGTGGTCCGATGGACCACAGATCAGATACTAAACTGATCAGAACCGATACTACACTTGACCTTAGCCAAAAGGCCGAGAGGGGCATTTCGTCCTACTTTTAACAGATGTCCCGAAGGGCTCGACCGGGGCAAAGCCCCGCGGCTCCCCCAAAGGCCACTCAGCCTTTACCCCCGGGCCTACTGGTGGGGAGCACACGCCGCCCCTAGGCAGGCCTAAGTCCCTGGCTTCTGCCCACCGTAACTCCCTCATTTCAGCCTAAACGCGGCCTGTACTCCAACAGTTCATAGCGTACCGCTATAGTAGGCCAACAACCCAAAATATTGATCCCGACTACTCCCAAATAAAAGAGGAAAACTAAACTAACCGCAAAAACCCAAACATCAGGAGGAAGGGCGAGAACAGGCGGGGAGACGACAGGAACTCAAACCCACGGCCGCTAAAGATTCGCGACGGTCTACCCAATCCGTGCCATAACCGCCCCTGCGCGACATCCTACGACACCCCGTTCCCCGCACGAAGTCACGCCGTCGTTGCCAATGTCGTCGTCGGGGTCGTTCGGCGCACGCGCGCTCGACTCGGTCAAACGTAGCCATCGGAAGAAAATATCCCCTAGATCATAGTTTAATCAAGAGTAACCAAAAATAAAAACTTAAAAAAGATAAAAATAAAAATAAACAGACCGGCGCCCGCGCCGGTTTCGTAATCGACATCAGGGGACAAATCTCGCGCGCCTTAAACCTGCGCGCCCACACACTCTTTAGTCTAGTCCGCCACCCAGTCAACGTAATCACAGACACAGCCGCGCCTAGCGCGGTATGCTTAAATTTTAATCCAGAATTATTTTCTGTCACTTGCAAAAACCAGGGCGGATACCCTTATAAGGGTATTCGCACCGACACCGCCCCTTTCACTTTTTTCAAGTGTCCCTCATTTTCCTTCTTGTTGGCATAAGGGACCGGCAGCCCTCCCCTTACCCTCTTTCTCCACCAAGTGAGGACCGAGTTTGTTTACCGTTCATTCCCTGGCAATGTAGCAAGTGAAGGAAACAGGTTAGTCATGTGCAAATAAGCAAGAGGGGAGGGTGGAGGAGATGAGGGTTGTAGGGGGGGCCATGAAGGAAGAGAGAGAGAGAGAGAGAGAGAGAGAGAGAGAGAGAGAGAGAGAGAGAGAGAGAGAGAGAGAGAGAGAGAGAGAGAGAGGAAGAAACCTCTAGTCCCTAATCAATCTTGCCTCTCAGCGTACCCTATCGTCCTACCTAGTGTTCCTAGCGCCCCTCGGCGCCTTTGTTACTTACGACCTCCAAATGACGGACGCGGATGGCGCAGGAAGAAGGTGCAAGGAGACCGGCTATGGTGGATGGGTGAGGAAGTCGGTGGAGGAAGACGGTGGAAGGTGGTTGGCTATGGTGGACGGGTGAAGGAAATGGTGGAGGAAAAAGGTGGAAGGTGACCGGCTATGGTGAATGGGTGAAGGAGATGGTGGAGGAAGAAGGTGGAAGGTGGCTGGCTATGGTGGATGGGTGAAGGAGGTGGTGGAGGAAGAAGGTAGAAGGTGGTTGGCCATAGTGGATGGGTGAAGGAGATGGCGGAGGAAGATGGTGGAGGGTGGTTGGCTATGGTGGATGGGTGAGGGAGATGGTGGATGTGTGAAGGGGATGGTGGAGGAAGAAGGTGCAAGATGACCGGCTATGGTGGATGGGTGAAGGAGATGGTGGAGGAAGAAGTTGGAAGATGGTTGGCTATGGTGGATGGGTGAAGGAGGTGGTGGAGGAAGAAGGTGCAAGGTGACCGGCTACGGCGGATGGGTGAAGAAGGTGGTGGAGGGAGAAGGTCGAAGGTGGTCGGCTATGGGGGACGGGTGATGGGAGACGAAGGAGGATGGAGGTGGGAGGTGTTTTGGGTTGTCCTTTAGACGTCCGTGCAAGGCGGACGACTATGGTAAATGGGTGAGGGAGATGGAGGAGGAAGAAGGTGGAAGGTGGTCGGCTATGGTGGATGGGTAAAGGAGGTGGTGGAGGAAGAAGGTGGAAGGTGGTTGGCTATAGTGGATGGGTGATGGAGGTGGTGGAGGAAGAAGATGGAAGGTGGTTGGCTATCGTGTATGGGTGATCGAGGTGGTGGAGGAAGAAGGTAGAAGGTGGATGGCTATGGTGGATGGGTGAAGGAGGTGGTGGAGGAAGAAGGTGGAAGGTGGTTGGCTATGGTGGATGGGTGACGGAGGTGGAGGAGGAAGAA
>BFEA01000187.1:2278994-2304110 GCA_003427395.1 Chara braunii
AAAAAAAAAAAAAAAAAAAAAAAGTCAGAGAAAAAAAAAGAGAGAGAGAGAGAGATCAGGAGGAACTCAGATTTCTGCCAACGAAAAACGGCAAAGGCAAAGAGAGAGAGAGAGAGACCGTTGTTAATGGCAATGTGCTCCAAACTAATCATCGCTTTCCATTTCAATTTTTCTCTTTGATTTTTTATTTTTTTAAACAAAAAACAAGAACCCGGGAGAAAGAGAAAGAGAGAAAGAGAGAAAGAGAGAGAGAGAGAGAGAGAGAGAGAGAGTTAGAGAAAGAAAGAAAGAAAGAGAGAGAGAAACACGGCAGCCTGAGAATCTGCTGCTGTCGGAAACTCCTGCGCATTCTCATGACAGGTGCGGCTGTGATTACCGTTATGTCATTCAGTATAAAAAATATCCCCCCCTCCGTCTCCCCGTCCCCCCCCCCAAAAAAAAAAAAACACCAGCCTAAGAGTCCGCCACTGTGCGAAACACGTGATTGCTCTCAAGGAAGGTCCATCCATTATGAATGATGAGTTCATCTGTCAAAACTAGCAACTGAACAACCACGCCGCACCGAGTCACAATACCTCGATTTTAGATTCCAATTTTATTTCACAACTGCAAATGCTACATATCTTTTTTGTGTGCTGTCTCCGTTTGCTCACAATCGTGCCATGTCAATTTGTTTCTTGTTCTCTATGTGTTTTGCGTGGTTGTTATCTTTGACTTTCTTTCATCTCCTCTCCACAGGTGAATCATCACGCGCTGCTGCACAAAGGGCTCGAATTGTTAATGTTGAACGTTGCCGCCGGTACAGACAGTCACACACCGACCGTCTTTCCGCCCGACGAAACAGCGCACGAGGCCATACCGCATCAATCATCCGACAACATATACCGACTGATGCATGTGCTCTCGGACACAGAGCACAATGTGCACACTACGGTGCAGAGAAATGGCCGCACGAGCACACGTGGACGACTCTTTGTTGCTGAAAAGGCAACGTACATCTGCCACTCTAGCAATATCCACCAGCTGGCATGGCCGAAGACCGAATCCTTCGTTTATGGGGAAGTGACGCATCTTAAGGACGACTGCTGCGATCGCGTTCACGACAATTCAATAATGCACTTGCACTTGCGTCGCCAGTTGTCCGAGAATCACAAGCTCCTCCGCGAGTTTGGGCTGGAATGATGAAGATTATTGGACAACTGCGACAAAACCTCGGACCACTGATGTCGAATGTTGGCCAAGAGCATGCTTTCGCCGAACTATATATATACGACCTACAAGATGAACATGATGCTACCGTCATATGACTGACTCTCCCGCACGAAATGCCGCTCGCAACAGTGCAACAAATTAAATATCTTTTACGAAAGCTTCACCACCTCCTTATCGTATGTAATCGTTGGGTGCGAGATTTCATAACAGTTTCTGAATTTCCCGACGATATGATTCGTGAACGACATATTGTCATCAATCTCGATGCGTGACCAATTGACGAACACGAACGCAGGTACAACAGACCTCCATGTCTTTTGGAACTTTGTCTACTCATGCACGACCAACCATCCAGTCGAGACATTATCATACACCAATGTGGTGGAGGTATTGTTCAAATTCACGAAACAAACCGTGCTTTCGATCCTTTACATTACGTTCTCTTATTTTCGTCGGACGAAGATGGCTGGGCGTAGAATCTGATGATAAGGAAAAATATTCCAAGCAAGAAATCACTGCACGAGAATTTTATGTCTTTCACCTTAATACCCACGGCACCGAAATGACAACAATATTTAAAGTTTCACGATTGTTCCACGAATATGTATGCATGGCGTTCGCAAAGATAGAAAACGGCCGGTTGTTATACAATAGACTCTATCAAAGCAAAATTCGTATTGAACTATATTAGAACATTCATGACCATCTTACACAATATGATAACGCTGAAAATGTCGAACAACGTATTATTTTACCTGCCACATTTGTCGGCGGGCCACGAGACATGCATAGGCGATACCAAGACTCTATGGCAGCGGTCCAAGAATACGGTCCCCCAGATCTCTTTATCACAATAACATGCAATTCACATTGGCGAGAAATCGAGCAACATTTTTTCCCCCATCAACAACTATCCGATAGACTAGACCTCCTCGTCCGTGTTTTCAAAGTATATTTACAATAGCTTATTTACGACATTCATGATATACACATATTCGGTCAATCCGCAGCATACATATATCTCATAGAATTTTAAAAACGAGGTCTCCCGCATGCAAATTTAGTTGTTACTTTTAATAATGAACACAAAATTTCAACACCTGAACAAATAGATTTCATAGTTTGCGCCAAAATCCCTGCAAACTCGACACTCCGCGACCTCGTCCTAACACATATGATACATAATATGTGCGGCCCGTTCAATATGCAAGTTCCCTGCATGCGTGATCGATGCACACATGGTTTTCCGGAAAAAAAAATTGACCGCACAACAAGGAACGAAGAGACAGGCTATCCCATATACCGACGCCGGGATCGAAACAATGGAGGAGCTGTTATCGCACATGAAAATCATGAAATCGATAACTCTTGGGTTGTTTTCTACAATCTCTTCCTTCTCTTACGTTATCGTTGTCATCTCAATGTCGAAATTTGCGTCTCCACTGCCGCTTACCGATATATGTTGAAATATATAATAAAAGACTCAGATCGAGCTATGGTTGGTGAAATGACAAACGCCAATGATGAAATTCAAACGTTTCAAGATATGCGAACAATCGGCGCGGCCGAAGCATGTTGGAGAATTTTTAATTCCTCACTTTCCAAACGTTATCCTGCCGTTCATGCATTATCTGTACATGCTGAAAATAAGCAAAGAGACTATTTCCGACCACCAGACGCTCAACGTTTGCGAGTTATGCATCCACCTGAAACGGAACCTACCGCATGGTTTAAATAGAATGCTGCATATACTGATATCTCCCCAGAAAGGAAACATTTATACAAAGATATAATCCGACAGTTCCGATATGACAAAGCAAAAAAACAATGGGTCACACGACAACGAAGGACAAACACGATCGGGTGAATACACACTATTCACTCAAATGCCGGCAACACTTTGTATCTCTGAATGTTTTTTTTATCACCCCATTCTCAAGGAACTATATCATTTGAAAATCTGCGTACTGTTGATAACGAAATTCACCCGACATTTCATTTAGCATGTCGGGCATTGGGTCTGTTCAACGATAATACTCAATTAAATTTTGATGATGTCTTGCAAGATGCAATCTTTACTGCATCCTCTGCAATAGTTCGAGATTTATTGGTCCACATACTTTTGCACTGTGCGTCAACTGATCCTGCCGAATTATTTGAAACACACTGGCAGCGAATGATTGACGATTTCCAAAGAGATCTTCGTAACGTGAATGTTCCCCTCCCTCTCCTCAGAACCATGGTTATCCTAGTTATCGATAACCGCCTCCAGAAATGAGGAAAACAACTTGAAGACATAAGCCTCACCCGTCTGCACATTGACGATCAAAATGATGTAAACGCTTCAGCCGAAAGGCCCCTTCACCATAACATCCCACAACTTATCGAAGACGCAACTTCCTATGACAAACAAACACTGCAAATGACATTAAACACAAACTTGTCACTCCTCCGCTCATCCCAACACGCTATCTTCAATCGTGTCACAAATGTTGTTCGCAATAATGAACCGCTATGTCTTTTTGTCGACGCTCCCGCAGAAACAGGAAAAACATTCTATTTTAATACCATTCTCGCATACATTCGAAATCAAGATCGCGTTGTACTCGTTGTGGCCTCGAGAGGAATCGCTGCAACGCTATTACATGACAGACGAACATTTCACTCGCGATTCAAAGCACCTCTTACACCGACCGTAACCTCTACACTTGATATTCCGAAACAATTTGCACTAGCGCAACTGATACAAATGACAACTGTTATGCTTGGGGACGACGCACCAATGATACACAAATTTCATATCGAGGCACTTGATCGTGCCCTTCGAGACATATGCTCCTGGATTTTTATTTTCAGCGGTAAAATTATTGTTCTTGCGGACGACTTTCGTCATATACTTCCCGTAATTATAAAGGGAACACGCGCACGGACTGTCGATGCCTGCATAAAATCATCAACACTTTGACCGCATTTTGAAACTATGCATCTTTCTGAAAACATACGTGTGCTAACCCAAATTGACACACCTGAAGGCTACGGATATTGTATATGGATCCTCGCACTCGGAAACGGTGACATTCCACCCCCCCACCACTCTAAACATCCCGTGATCGAACTCCCTCCTCATTTGTCTCTCTATGAAGGCACGCAACAACTTATAACTTTGACATTCTCGTACCTGCAAACAAATTTCAACAACCCCCTTTGGCTTGCTGAACGTCTCATTCTCGCCCTGAAAAACAGAACTGTGTCTACACTCAATTCTATCATTCTGGAACAATTCCTCGGTGACTTTATCACATGCCTTAGCACTGACACTCTTCTCCCCAACTACAATTACCCTTGATGTACCTGTTGACGCCCTAAACACGATTGACATTCTCTCCCTACCACCCAATGTCCTTCGCATCAAACGAGGAACACCGGTCATTCTCTTACGAAACATTGTCATGTGTAACGGTCTATGCAATGGCACGAGATTGATAAATATTCGATCACGAACAACAGATTTTTGCACGCCCGCATCCTCCCTTCACTCCAAATTGTTCTCCTCTCACGCATTCTTCTAATGGTAACTGATCAAACTCACTCTTTTCCTTGGCAAAGACGTCAATTCCCTATTCGACCTGCTTTTGCAATCACTATAAATAAGTCCTAAGCATGCTGGTGTCGATCTCCAACAAACACCATTTGCACGTGGCCAACTTTACGTAGCTGCATCAAGGGTGGGTGACCCAGCACACATCCGCTTCTCTGTCCCTGCGAACACTAACTGAACTGCTAATATAATCTATTAAGAAGTTTCAACTTAATTTCCCGTTCTGACTTTTACCTTCACTCTCTTTTGTGCTTTCCCTGCAGGTATCGACCAAGACAAGCGAGCACCAAAAAAATCGAAGTCATCGTCATCGACAACTTCATCTCCCAAATCTGCAACCATGGCTACAACAACAACGACAAACACAACTGCATATACATCGACACCGCTTCCGCTTCTGCAACAACTCTTCTCACGAATAGCCCAGCAACAACATTGACAACTGCATCGACATCAACGACTGTCAGCACTTCCACTTTTGCGACAACCCTTCTCACAGATACAACTACCTCACCGCAAATATCATTAGCGGCTTTATTGCAAATTGCCCTCGATGATCATATTCTCACACAACTTTCACTCCCCGCAACAATACTAGCGTCTGCCCTCACGCCTTCAACAGTTCTTTCCACAACATCTGCTCCTCTACTCAATTTTTCCACCTCTCCTCATCTCGCCTCCACAACCGCATATGTCAGATGGGATGAATGACTCCGACTACTAACCAAAGACAACATCGAACACATCATCACCCAAATACTATGGAAGGACTTCCTCACAACTTATCGCGCGGCCTTTTCGCCGCATCTCTACGATTTCTTCGCCCTCAATAAACACAACCGAATGCAATCCTTACAAAGTCTTGACCCCTCCAGCAACATCAACATCCAATTCCAACGCGCGAAAACGTTCCTTCTCAAGCTCATCGACGATGACTACAGCCGTACTCATTCTCCAAGAACACCTCGCCCACTATACCAACATGAGCGTATCACCACCGCACACCATAGACACTCTTTCATTGCAAACGCCCCACCACCACACCAATCACCGTTGCAACCCCATACAGCTCATGACGCCGACCCGATATGGTGGCTTCCACTGGAACCATGAGGCACGACAAGATCGACCGCCCTCATTCATGACCTTCAAGTTTTCACGTCTCATCATACCCTCCATATCTACAACATTCCCTACCCACCTCGAACATGGGAGTACTTCAACGACCTTATCTTCGTCCACCATCGAGAAACGCAGCAACCCCTCCCCCCATTTCCGACATTTAGAGCTGACATCGTTCGCCGAGCCGTCACACTTTTCCAAGCTCAAGACCCGCCTACACGATAAATGTTCCACATCAGTACACTAAATTGTATATATACATAATGACAACAAAAACCAGGGTGTAAAGAGATGAGAGACAGAGAGAGAGACAGAGACAAAGAAAGACAGAGAGAGAGAGAGAGAGAGAGAGAGAGAGAGAGAGAGAGAAAGAGAGGAAGAAAAAAGAAAAAAAAAAAGAAAAAAAAAAAGAAAAAAAATAGAGACAGACAATAGAGCTACAAATCATTGTCTCGTGACATACCGGTTCGATGTGGCAAGCTCTGCGGGGGGGAAGAACTGCATGCAAACACGGCATGGTGTATTATCGAGACAGGAGAAATGTGTGCCAAGGGACGAGAGAAAGAGGGACAAACAGAGAGAGAGAGATAGAGAGAGAGAGAGAGAACATAGAGACTAACAATAAAGCAAGATAAACTCTTCGGCTGTGTGACTTTTGTCCTGCTCATGTACACGTGTGTAGCGGACCCACCGTGTGGTGCTCCGCCTGGGATGATGATGGAGATGGAGACTGAGGGAGGAGCGAGATGGCACAGCGCAACTCCCACGCAAGACTCCAACGCACGTACCCGAAATCGTGCAAGTGTAGAATGAATCGAAAACAGACAATGGCTAGGGTATACCCCAGCGGACTGACGAGACTGGACTGGACTGGTTGGTACCGACAGAGATACCGGCCTGGACTGGACTGCCCCGAATAAAACACAGGCCTGTGAGAACAGGCCAAGGGGCTGGTCTCACAGGTCAACCAGAGGTCCGCTACACGATCCTCGGCCTATGATGGATCGCCTGGATACAAGCACGCTTCCGCCAAGAAGCGGAACTCTACCAAAGAAAAAAAAAACATGAGTAGTCTAGGATGCAACCTAGGATATAAAATGTCACAAAACAGCAATGTCACAGCTAATAGCCTAAGTGAAAGCAGAAGCAACTAACTAGCATACATGTCCTAGGAAAGCAGAAAGTAGTGATAACTAGATCCTAGAATGTTGGAGGCAGTAGCCTCAGTCTGGGAACAACTGACTATTGTATAATTCCTAAGAACAGCAAAAGCAGAACAACTAAATCCTAAAAATGCCAGAGGCAGTAGCCTCAGTCTGAGAGCAACAAGCAACAACAAGACAATCATATGTCACAGGAGAAGTGTGTCGCAAACCAAAAGGTGGAATGGTCTCTGAGAGTGGCGAATGCAGCCTAGGGGTCGAAAACTCCTAAGGGCATCCACACATAGTGATAGGGAGAACACATGTCATCAGGCTCAATAAGGGTAGGGAACTGGGAGCGAACAGAACCAATGACCCTAACAGATAGACCATCAGGGTGGGTAATGCTCGACTAAAGGGGTAACCGCTATGGAGGGTCGCCCATGCAAGGGAACAAGGGAGCCTGGTATACTGGGCGCACCTAGATGTAGCATGCGGGGCTGCCTAACTAGGGCGTGAGGGCCGGCAGAGGGTAGAAAGGTGATGGGTAAGAGAATTAGAGCCCAACTCAGAGGAACCCGGCTAAAGGGAGACCATCATGTGACACAACCAGGGTAAAGTTGTAAGAGAGTGACGACGTCTGAAGTAGGCAGAGCTGATCGTGACGAAGTCCATGAAGCTGTCGATGACGTCGATGACAAGAAGTCCGGAATGTCGTCGAGGAAGAGTCGCAACGTCGACGAACTGAAGTAGCAAAACTGATGTGGATGGACTACTGAGAAGTCATAGACGTGGGAAGGTAAGTCAGAGTCAAGCGTCATATCGAAGAGGACGACGACAAGTGCGTTGTGGACGCTCAGAAGCATCCGGCTGCTGATGAAGGTCTGCCTCAGATGAAGCAGGCTCGACTTCAGCGGTCTCCTCAGCCAGGGGAGAAGGAGGAGGGTCAGTGGGCTGAGGAGGAGCAGTGAACCCAGCACGACGAGCACGGTCATAGGCACGCACCAACATGCGAGCATGCTGCAAGTGCTCGAAGGGCTCCCAGGTAGCCTCCTCATCAGGGTTACCCTTCCAACGTACGAGATACTCGATGTGGGGAGGGTTTTCGTCGGTGACTCGGCGACCAATGATGTCTGAAATGAGGAACTCCTTGTGGCCGTCCACCATGATGGGTGGAGGGCGCTCGTATGGTCGTCCAACGAAACGCTCAGACGGTCTGCGGTAAGGATGCAGTAACGAGACGTGGTAGACATCGTGCACACGAGCCTAGTGTAGGTAGTCGGGCAGCTTCATACGGAAGCTGACCGGGTTAGATGCCGTATTAGAACCGACGGCCTGGAGGATGCGGCATGGGCCAAAGAAGTAACGCCGAAACTTACGAAGCGTGTCCGCTTCGAGTTGTAAGTGGCGGGCGTCGATAAGCACATCATCACCAACTTTGAATAGATGATCAATCCTCGATCGATTCGCACGTGTTGCCATGCGAGCCTAGGAAGTGGCTATGTGCTCATGTGCGGTCTTCATGATCGACGTCATGTGTGCAACCCAATCATCCAGCGCGGGACAACTCGTGTCGGGTGCATCTGTGACGGTCGGAGGAAGTCCACGGGAACATAAGGGTGATAGCCGAGGTCGCAATAGTAAGGCGACATCCCTGTGGCTGGCGAGACGGCGTGGTTGTAGGCTATCTCCGCGTGGGCAAGATGAAGATCCCACTGCTGGTCGTCACGAACAATCTTTCGGAGAATATCTCCGAGAGTCTTGTTCATGATCTCGGTTTGACCATCAGTCTGAGGATGGTAAGATGAAGAGAAGCAGAGCTGAGTGCTGTACACCTCGTGGAACCGTCGCCAGAATCGGCTGGTAAAGCGCGGGTCATGGTCAGATATGATGCTCAGAGGTAAGTCGTGGTCACGCACGACTCGGTCAAACACGATGTCGGCGACCTCACGTGCACTGATGGCTTAGCGACACAGAACAAAGCGTGCACGCTTCGTGAAGCTGTCGACGACAACCAGGATAGCATCATGACCGCAAGGGGTCGGAGGACGAAGGGGACCGATAAAGTCCATCAAGATGGACTACCAATGACCCTCACGGATAGGAAGAGGCTGGAGCAAACCATAAGGCAAGTGGTTCGCACTGTTCACCTCCTGACAGGTGAGACACTATGCGACGTAGTCCTTCACAAAGTCCTTGCACTTCTGCCAGACGTACAAGCGGCTCACGCGAGCCAACGTCTTGTGAAAGCTCATATGACCGGTGGCTGCCTGGTCATGGAACTTTGCTACTGCTCGGACACTTTGCTGTCTAGTGGAGGGAACGCAAATACAGGGCTCTCTGGTGCCCTGTGAACCGTGCCAGTACACGAGACCGTTGTCCCCGAGAGAGTAGTTCGGGACGGTCTTGCCACTCCGAAGGGTCGCGTGGATGTTGCGATAGTCGGGGCAGTGGCGGTACTGAGTGCGAAACTCGTCGATCACCGAGTGGTGGACGGTGGTGACCGAGATGGAAGAGAGATGGATTTGCTCCTGGTCGTGGTCAGGGCGCCGGGATAAGGCATCTGCGACCCGATTAATCTCACCCTTGATGTGCTCAGTGGTGAAACTAAACTCGGATAGATCGCCCCACCAGCGAGCTTGTCGAGGAGTGAGCTTCGGCTTTGTTAGAAAAGCCTGGACAACAGAGTTATCTGTGCGCACCATGAAAGGTGTCCCGTGAAGGTAGTGACGCCAGTGCCGAGCGACATAAACTACTGCGAGAACTTCACGTTCATCAGCAGTGTAGTTTATCTTGGCGGGCAGAAGCTGACGGGAGTAGAAGGCTATCGGACAATCACCTGAGCGAGACTCGACAGTACCGTCCTCGGCGATGGTAGGAGAATAATCAATAGAAGGCTCGTCAGTAGTTGAACGAGTTGGCGTCAGTCGGGAAGCAGTGGTAGGGGTAGGTGGTGGGAAGCGAGGGATACGAGGATGAGAGGAATCAAGAGAGGAGGGGAAGACCTGAGAAAGCACTGCTCCTACAGCAAAGTCTGACACATTGGTGGTAAGGATAAAAAGGCGGTAAAAATCGGGAAGGTGAAGAACCGGTGCGCATTTCACCGCCTTCTTGAGGGCGCGAAAGGCGTCCTCGTGGAGGGGTGTCCAAGCCCAGGGTGGGTTCTTCCGGAGGAGGGTGGAGGTAAGGACGTAGGAATACCTAGCGTATCCCTGGATGAAATTACTATAGTAGCTAGTAAGGCCTAGGAAGCTGCGAAACTGCTTGACGGATGTGGGGACGGGCCACTCCGCGATAGCAGTGATCTTCTCTTCGTCCATGTGGAGACCCTGGTCAGACACGTAGTGTCCTAAGAAATCCACTTTGTGCTGGGCAAAGCGACACTTGCTCAGCTTGGCGTAGAAGCCATGTCTGCGCAAGCGGTCAAGGACGTCGTGGAGGTGTCTTAGATGCTCCTCAAGGGTACGGCTGTAGACCAGGATATCGTCGAGGTAGACGAGAATGTGCTGCTCCAGGATGTCCCTAAAGATGTCGTTCATTGCTCTCTGGAAGGTAGCGGGTGCGTTGGTGAGGCCGAATAGCATCACTTTGAAGTCGTAGTGGCCGAAGCGCGATCGGAACGCTATCTTCGGCTGGTCGGCTACAGCGACGCGAATCTGGTGGTAACCGCTACGAAGATCAATCTTCGTAAAGAAGCGGTTGTCTGCTAGGCGGCCGAACAGCTCGTCGGAACGAGGCATGGGGTAGTTGTTCTTAACCGTGTAGCGGTTGAGGCCACGATAGTCGATGCAGAGACGGAGAGTTCCATCCGCTTTGCGAGCAAAGATGACGGATGCACCCCACGGGAAGTTGTTGGGTTTAATGAAACCCAGTCTCAGGAGCTCCTCAAGCTGACGCTTGAGTTCAGTGGCCTCGGGGATCGAGAGTCTATAGGGTGCCTGGTGGTGAACACGATAGTCAGGCACAAGCTGGATGGAGTGCTCGACGTCGCGCATCGGTGGGATGCCAGCGTACGAGAACGACGATGGGAAAACGTCGTGGTACTCTCGAATGAGGTCACGAACTGCGGGCTCTAGGTCAGCCGTATATCGTGCAAGTTCCTCAACGTCAGCGTCAGCGCGCGACGGCGGGATGGACTCGACGGACGGCGAAGGGACGGAAGTAGAGATGGGAGCCATGGAGATAGAAGGAGGATCTGGCTACAGAGGGATGAGCTCGGCGTCGGGACAAGGTGGATCATAGTGTAAGAGATCCGTCACGTTCACCATAAAGAAGGTGACGTCGTCCTGTCGGATGAAGTGGGCGAGCTGCCGAGGTGAGGTGACAGTGATAGAAGGAGGTGGTGTGGACACGGAAGGCTCCGGGGGAGGAGGATCGGGGCATGGTGTCGCGGTGGTACCTATGAAAGGTACGCGATACGTCTCTCCACACTTCATTTTGAAAACGAGAGTGTTCATCGCCCAATTGGCCTCGGTGCTGCGGAACCGACCAGACCACGGAGTGCCGAGAATGAAGTCGTACCTCGTCTCCATCACATCGAAATGTGCAGAGGAGCGGTGGCGACGAGACGCCGGGGAACGATCAGTCGGCTCGAGAGTGAGGAAGAAAGGGAGGTTGGTAACCTTCTGATCGAAGAAGCGCTGGGTCTTGTCATCCCCTAGGGTAACAGAGATGGGAGTCGGAGACCCTGTCGTGGGTATGCGGGCTTCTTTCACCATGCGTGGGTGAATGAAGTCATCCTGAGAACCGGAATCCCACAGCGCTGAGTACACCCTCGTGGAGGTCCCGAGTCGTACTGGGATGATCGGGAGGGTGCGATCAGGGTCAGAGAGGATGGCGAGAAGGTGACGCAGTGCAGCGACATGGAGGGTGAGTCGCTCCTGACGATCCTGGAGCATGCTCAAGTCCAGAAGAGAGGACACAACGTCCTTGCGAGTAGCGAGCTGCTCGCTGCAACGGGCTGTGCGAATGGCTCGACGCGTTGGTAGTCGCGGCGGTGAAGGAGGGGAGACGGTGGTCTGCGGAGGCGCAGACGGTACTGCGACAAAGGGCTGAGTACACTTTGTCGAGTTCTGCGATCGAGGGCGGTAGCACACACTGTCGAGTCCTGCGATCGAGAGTTGAGTACACTCTGTCGAGTCCTGCGATCAGCGTAGTGGAGGTCGAGGGCGGTAGTGTAAGGGCACCGCAAGGAGGTATGACCGTTCAGGCGGCAACGCAAACACCCACGTCGGCCCAAAATAGCCGCGCGCTCCTCCGCGGAAAGGACACCGCGAGGAGGGACAAAGCCCTAAGGGAGGTCCTGTTGACGGACCTCGGGGGGCGACGCGCCAGCGTGACCAGGGCGGCTGCATGCCCGGAAAAGGGTGGAGAGGATGAGCTGGAGGTGCTCAGCCATAGGGAGAGTAGGGTCCTCCAGGTGGTGGTGGACAGCCTCGCCGAGGTTGAGGTCGGCGCTATGGTCACCCTCTGGTGACAGCGGGGCACCAGCGTCCTGCTCACCATACTCGAGCACGCTGAAGCGGCCTAGAAGTGGCGGCCCTGCTGCGTGGAACGGCGGGGGCGACCTCGGAAAGGGAAACGACGCTTGGAAGTGTCGTGAGACGAGGAGGAGGTCTAGCCCGTGCGCTGCGGCTGAGAGGAGGAGGCGGGGTGAAGACGGGTCCGCATCCGCTGATGGTCTCTGGCGGCCTCGTAAGCCTGCGGGGCCGATGTGAACTCGTACCGCCATAGCTCGGAGCGGTACTCGAGCGGGAGGCTGGCCAAAAAACGATCAATAAGGGCAGCCTCGGGAAGGAACGCCACGTCACAAATGAGGCGGGAGTCCTGAAAGACCTGGATGTGGCGATCCAGAGCGGCAGGGCCACCAGAGCCAGACCAGCATGTAGTGACGACACGCTCGAAGGCGTCAGTCACGTCGTATCGGGCTCAGAAGCGATCCTCGAAGAACGCCTGGAAATCCATGAAGGTCGGGGTCTGACCCTCACGAAGGGAGTAAGCGTAGAAATCCTCTCAGGCGTCGAAAGGACCGCCACGCAGGCGCGTGGAGAGGTGACCCACCCACGTGCCGGGTGTGACGCCCATGAGCTGGAGCGTGCGGGTGGCAGACTGCAGCCACCGAGACACGCGTATGCTTGTACCGTCATACAAGGCAAAGTCTGACAAGCGGACGAGTGGTGCGCCACCGTTTTGGTGGCGAGGGGATCGAGGAGCAGAGGCCTCTGCCACGGCTGAGTAAGTCGGCGCAGGTCCTGGAGAGAGGGGCGCAGCTGACTGTGTGCCCGGACCACATGGGGGAGCGGCAGGGGCAACTACGGCACGGTGCGACGGAGCTGCAATAAAAGAGGTCGCAGCAACCACGTGAGTAGGAAGAAGGTAGGATGGGGCTGGATAGGATGCAGGGCGCGGGAAGCGCACCTGCATGGGAGGAAGAGTACAGGAGGTAGGGGGTGCGCCCGAAGGCGCGGCCACCTGTGAGGGTGGGGGTGGCTGAAGGCGTAAGAGGGCGAGGTCGGCCCGGATCTGGGCAAGCTCGTCCTCGAGACGTTGGACGTGAATCGAGCGAGGAGTGGCAGAGGAAGAGTGGAAGAAGTGGACGCACAAGCGGCGCGGGGCCTCCCAGAGGGGGGAGAGCCAGGTGGCGCTGCGGTCATGCGAACGGGAGGGAGGAGCGGGGCACCGGAAAAAGCTGAGACCATGGTAGCGGGTTGTGGTCCCGTGGCCGTAGTGGCCGGAATCTGGGCGGGTGCGCCCGTAGAGTGAGGGAGGGCCTGACTCGCGGTGGCCATCGTGCTAGGGGCGTGGACAGTCACCAAGATGGCCGGGTCGGGGGCAGCGGAGGAGGAAGCTCCGTCGTGGCCACCCTGTCGGAGGACGGGGGACCCGGACTGGGAGCCAGGAGATGAAGGGCAGATAGCGTTTTGGAATTGCTGCATGCCGGCGGCAAGGGTCGCCACCTGCGCCCGTAAGGGCGCGAGGGTCGCGAGTTGCGCCTGGATGGGCACGAGGAGGGAGGTGAGGAGGGTGTGCAGGTCCCCCTGGTGCTGGTGGCTCTGGTCCGTTGGCACGGGTGTGACTCTGTGCCCTGGTCGTCGCCGCATCAGCGGCGTGTGACACACCGTCGGCCATGGGGAGGTGATGGGCCGGATTGGAGGGGGCCAGGAGAGGTCCGCGTGAGTGGAGGGCGTAGGGGGAGGTCCGCGGTAGAAAGAGGAGGACGGCGCTAGCAAGGCTGGCGCGGCGCCGTCAAAGGGGGAGGGGTGGTTCGGGTCCAGGGTGCCCGAATAGGGCGGGGGAAGTAGGGGGGGTTGACGAACCCTAAACCCTAGAAAAACCCTAAGAAAACCCTAGCCGGAGTTTTTGGTGGTTTGGGTAGGGTACCGGTTACCTAATCAAGAAAATAAAATAGCAAGCATAGGGGGGGGAAGGCGGGAAAGAAATAAATAAACAACGAGATTTCGAGAGAAAAACAAAAGAAAATAAAAAATAAAAATAATTAAGGGAAGAAGTAAACAAAGTGTGAAAAGAAAAATAATATTTATTTTTTTGAAATTTTCGGCAGCATTTCCCTACCCCCCATGGGGTCAAGAATGTGCCAAGGGGAAAGGAGAGACCGAGATAAGCACACTAAGTTTCAAACTGCCGCAAAAAAAAAGAATTTTCAAAAATAAATAAATAATAAATAAATAGATAAATAAATAAATAAGTAAATAAGTGGGTGAGGAGGTGGAGAGAGATGGGGTATCTGATTTTTCAAAAATTTTGGCAACATTTCGTTACCCCCATGGGGTCGAAGTATGCCGAAAAAGACTAAGTAAGAGAAAATCAAAAAATTTCAGCAGCACTTCGTTACCCCCACGGGGTCGAAACGTGTGCCGAAAGCAAGAAAGACCTAGACCTAATCAGATTTAGGGTTGTCGTAAATAAAATCGAATTTTCAGAATAAATAGAAAAATAAATGAAATAAATCAGAAAATAAAAAAAGAAAGTGGGGAAGGAGATAATTCAAATTTTTGAAAAAAAGAGAAAAGATAAATCAAAAGGGAGGCGGAAAGAAGAAAAACAGAAAAAATTCGAAGTAGGGGGGAAGGGGAATGAAAAAGTGAAGGAGAAAATAAAAAAATAGGTGGGAGAAAAAAAAAGATGAAGTGGGAGGTAGGAGGGTGAAAGAATGATAGAGAGAGGGATGGGGAATGGTGGAGAGGGATCAAGAAGCAAAGAGAAAAGGAGTAGGAAAAAAAAGAAAATAAATAGAGAAAAGAGAGTAGAAGAATGGGTGGTGGGAGAAAAGGTGGGGTGGGGAGAGGAGTATAAGTAAGAGGAGAGAGAAAGAGAGATATGGAGGGTGGGTTAGTAGAGGGAGGGGAGAGAGAGAAGAGATACCTGGCCCTTGGTGTCTCCAAGGGCACAAGGTATACCGAGACTTGGAGGGTCTTGGCCTTCGCTGCAACAACCAGCTGGAGGAAAGAGGGGGCTGAGATCTTGATCAGCCCCCAGCAACAGCAGTTCTGCAGATCTGCAGATTTATGGTCTGTTGTGTGAGCAGACCCTCACCACTGTAGAGCAGCCCCTGAAACAGGGGGTCTTCAAGTCCACAGTAAGCTGCCACGTGGCACTGCAGGTNGGTCTGTTGTGTGAGCAGACCCTCACCACTGTAGAGCAGCCCCTGAAACAGGGGGTCTTCAAGTCCACAGTAAGCTGCCACGTGGCACTGCAGGTGGCCACGTGCGTAGGCAGCAGCAGCCAAGGGGGGGGAGGGGGGTAAATAACCAGCACGGCACCTCTTCAACACGAGTGCGTCGTACTATAAGGACATCTACACTCTGTGGCGAGTGTGTTATTAAGGTGCTTACGCACGCACATGGCCCAGCAGGCGCCTGGGTTCAAACCCCAGCAGCAGCAAAAATCTCGGATTTTGATAATGTAAATCCGGGAGCGGGGCAGGGCAGCGGGGCAGCGTGGGCGTGTGGGCGTGTGGCTCGCGCGCGCGTGCGGCGGCCTTGGCCTTGGCACTTGCGCGCACTTGCTCGTGGTGGCGCCTGCTTTTTTCACCACGTGTCACCTTCTGTGGGCGCCTATTTTTTTCCTTATTTTCGTTGGAAAACACCCGAAAAACAACAAAAAAAACCGCTGTCGGGTTTTGCTGTTTTCCCAGTTGTACGGGGTGGTGGGTGGAAGCAGGGAACATTCCCTCGCCGATACCAATGTAGCGGACCCACCGTGTGTGGTGCTCCGCCTGGGATGATGATGGAGATGGACGATGAGGGAGGAGCGAGATGACACAGCGCAACTCCCACGCAAGACTCCAATGCACGTACTCCAAATCGTGCAAGTGTAGAATGAATCGAAAACAATCAATGGTTGGGGTATACCCCAGCAGACTGATGGGACTGGACTGGACTGGCTGGTACCGACAGAGGTACCGGCCTGGACTGGACTGTCCCGAATAAAACACAGGTCTGTGAGAAAAGGCCAAGGGGCTGGTCTCACAGGCCAACCAGAGGTCCGCTACCAGGTGTGCACATTTTAAATCTTTTTCCAAATATCAATACTCACATATGGGATGAAGCGTAAGCAATACTATGGATGGATGTTGCATATGCTCGCACTGTGTGTTCGTTCTTCACTCCACATCTTCTCACTTTTTTTTCATCTCTCCATATCACATCTCTTTCTGGATAGTTTTTCCTTTGTGTCCTTGCTCTCTTCGACAAACACTCAAATGACAAACAATATCTTTTTGTCGTCGTCGTTCACCAGAGCGTCGATGTGGCGGGTCCACTTGTTAAAACAATAAAATAATAATAATAGCGGTCACTCTCATTCAGGGCAACAGGGGTCATAAGCGGGGTAACAAAATAGCCTAGATTGGGACAAACGTCGGGGGGAATACATAATCAGGAGGAAATAAAATGAAAATAATATATCATTCAAAATAACGGGTTTGAAGTTCTTTTTCATTATTAATTATTTCGACCGCGTTCTTAAATTTATTCATACAAATAATTTAAAAAATCGTTCTAATTCGGCCGCGCAAAACCGACCTTGTGGAGACCCGTGCACACGTGGGCGACCGGGTATGGAGGGAATAGACATAAGAGGAAAATAAGTCGATGGTAGGGGTGTCAAAGGTGGAATAAATTAGTATATTAATCTGCATAAAAGTAGGGTTAGTGTCAACGAGAGACGAGGTGAAAAACAGGGGTCGACGTAGGTACCGTATTTTTTTATCGCTCGTCCCTTAACACTAACCCTCAAATTTCTACTGTCTGATCAATCGACTCTTCAAATTGTCCCATTCCGGGTGACCGACTGACTTTGGTCGCCCGACAATAAACCCGGACCCCTTCTCGACGACCCCGTTGAGTCCTCAACTTGTCCGGGCGATAGCCCGGACCCATTTGTGAACAGTCCCTTATGTCCTAATAACTACGCAAGAAACTTCTTCAGTCGGGGCGTTGGGCTGGCTTGAATTGAGCCTCTGGGCGACAGCCCGGACCCATTTTGAGTTACCCGGGAGCACCGCAAACCCCGGTTAGCAGAACCCAAAAGAAGAGGTGGGCGGGAGGGCCGCAACCCTGATCAACGACACCTTGCAGTGTGCAAAAAGCTTAGTGAGACGGGSGGGCGGGATGGGGGAACACCTTTAAGAGCAAACTGGGGGCGAAGCCACAGCTAGTCAGTGGTAAGCAAAGTCTAGGCTGATCTAAGAAGGAAGGGGTGTCGAAATCCCGGTTTAAATAGAGCCTAAATGCCTTTTTAAAAAAATGCTCAAATAGAAGGCATGTGCTCTGTTTGAGGGAAAATCGAAGTTCCCTGCAATCTGGGCGTTGTAAAAAAAAATGATTTCTCAACCGATCAAAAATATAAAAAGAATTTTAATTGATTTCATTTTTAATTTTTAGTATTTAATTTGATACTTTTAATTTTTCAAGGATTTAAAAGAATTTTTTATTTAAATTTCTAATTTATTTGGTATGTTTTATTTTTTTTTGAGAGTTTGGTATTTCGGTTTTGCGCGCGGAAGGTCTCAAAATGTTGAACAAAATCACGCCCGGGGGGCTCCACTAAAAAACCCCCAAATTTTCAGTTATAATACAAAATAGTATTTTAATTTAAAGACTTTAATTTACCAAATTGCAATTACATTGTTATATCTGAGTTTTCCTCCGCCGGTTTCACCCACGAAGGGTCTCAAAACTTTTGGATAAATGAACCGCCCAACTTTGGTCCGGACATCTGTCGGCCAAAGTCGCTCGGTTCTAAAGTTGAAATTAAAAAAAAGTGTTGTCGGCGCGAACACCCTTAAAAGGGTATTCGCGTGCATATTTGTACTTTACACAAGTAGCGCCTGAGGGGATGCTATAGGCCATAATTAATATGAGTATCACGTGGCTCACGCTCGACTCATTTAAGTCAGACGGCGGGGCGTGCGAGGTGATATTAGCTGGCGTATGGACGTGCTAGTTTAAGGCGCGGGCGACTTTTCCTGTATTGGAAAAGGTTCTGTAAAAACGGGGTTAGTATAGTCGGTAATGAATAAGTACGGGTCGTGCACGGAGCCCGACACCCGCACTGTAGGAGGACACCGGTTCGTGGTCAGGAATTCGGCCGATAAGCCAAAGCGTGGCCTTTTACTCTTCTTCATAAGGCCGTGCAACCTGCCGAACCTATTTATAAGGCTTTCTGATAGTGTCAATGCCAGCTTGGGCATAGCACTATCGACTACGGTGTTGAACTCTCAAGTAGCAGGTACGGGGATCGAGGACAACATGAGGTGACGGCGGAGCGACAATGCAGCTTGAAGGAAGTCGAGGGGTTGAGGGCCCGACGAAGCTATCCCTCTCAGTTTTATTTGCTGGCTCCAACCGCAGGCCAGATTGGTGGAACCGAGGGGACGCCAACAGTTCCCCCTTCCCATAGGAGCCGCCTTTCCCTTTCATGTTAATTGTATTTTATTTTATTACTATTATTTTATTTTTTTTTGTTATTCGGTCGTGTTGAGTACCGGTCCCATCTTCGGGACACGGTATCGGTGTCAAGCACGACGGTCGGTACCAATGGGCTTGGCTCGGTTCGTACACCCATGAACTGATTGAAACACGGACCGAGAAGGTCAACGCGCATGCAAGCCTGTGGGTGTTTGGCCCACGAGACGGAGAAAGCTTCAGTGGCAAGGGCCTGTGGTGCAGCAGTCCGCCAACCACGATCTGTTGTGAGAAGCTTAAGAGTAAGCATGGTCGCGGGGCCCGCAGTGTGAGTATGCCCTGAGCATGCCCGTTGGGGGCCGAAGATGGTAAACCGTGTCAGGACGGAACGACGCAGAGCCCAGTGGGGAGGCATGCTGCTGTAGGCAACTGCGCACATGGTATCCTTCCCCACCTTGGTCTTCAGAAGTTCTCATAAAAAAAAAAAAATAAAAAAAAAAAAAATTGTCACCACCAAGATCTGCATCAGGGCGCACCTCACTTAGGCTCGCGCTACAAACTTTGCAGCAGGCCCGCACCCTTCTACTCATCGGGGAAACGGAATGAATGGCGCTGAAGCGCCTGACCTATGATCTAGGGCTGGCTAGGCAACAAGCAGCCTGGTACAGTTGGTACACCTATAAACTGTCAAAAAAATACAGACCGAATTTTATCACAAATGTCCTATTTTTATTATTCATTTATTTATTTATTTTATGTATCTTCGTTCGCGAGAGTTCTTGTGCATATTTGTGGATGGCACTGTGTGACCAGCAAAGTACCGATTCACGATTGTTGCAGACAGGCAGGGCCTTGTCCCATCTGAAAAAAACACAGCAGTGCGACCCCCTTGGAACCCGAAAGATGATGAATTGTGTTGTAGGCCCAGTCTGCAAGAGGGCACCAGTGGGAGACTGCCGCAGTGCTTGCTGTGCGGCAGGCTGTCTCGATAGTTGGTAAACAAGGCATGAGCATAAAAGGGTCACGGGTACTGCGAAAAAAAACCACAGCGATGCTGACCTGCAAATTGCCCTTCGAACCTGGGTAAAGGGCGGAAGACTACTCGAGCCACTTAGTTGTTGATTCCCTCTGAAGCTTCCCTCGGGGTAGCCGGAGCTGAGGCGGGGCGCAGTCTGCGACTACACCGTCTGCCAACCACGATCTGCTGTGAGAGGTTTGAATCTGAGCATGCCCAATGGAACACAAAAGAGATAGTGGGTTAGGTTTGGCCCAGCGGGCCACGAACGCTGTGGTAGAAATTTCCAGCAATACTGTTGCAAATCATTCGTCGGACCTAGTAGTTATTTCCCCACAAAGTTTCCTGAGAGTGGCTGGAACTGATTTAGCGCTTCCAGTATGTTGCGGTGGGACCAAGCGCATCGCTCTTGCTGTCGCCCGTCACCATGGTTGATCCTACCAGTAGTCATATGCTTGTCTGAAGGATTAAGCCTCGGCAAGAGGAGGAAATGAAGAGGAGAAGACGAAGGGGAAGGCGAAAAAGGAGGTGACAAGAGGCACGAGGGGAAAAAAAGAGTGAGAGAGAAGTCGAATGAACCTGGGCGCAAGTCTGCGCCAAGTGCATTCAATAATGAAGATATCAATAGCGACGAAGGCAAGGACGATGGCGGAGGTGATAGTGGGCGTGTGGGAATGACATACACATGTCTCACTCGATTGATACTGGAATCTAGTGAGAGAAAGCACTAACTGGGGGTTTTGGGCTAGGGCGAATTGGTTAGTGAGGTTAGTTTTGCTATTAGAGCAGTGAAAAAAGGGTTAGTAGAAAAAAGTGGTTGCACAGAGCTCGGGGAAAGAAGATATGGCGGGGCAAAAAGCGAATATCTCGCTCGATTCTCGATGAAATCGAGTGTGAGAAGGGACTAATCCGGAGTTTTTGGCCATGACGAACAGGATGGCATAGTTAGTTTTCAGGTTAGGGTTATGGTTTTCGTGATACAGTGCTTTTGGGCAACACCCAGGAAAAAATTGCAATGTATCTTCCCATGTTGAAGTGGAAGATACATTCTCAAGTTATATATATTTTTTATCGATAGTGAAGTAGGGCCCTTGGCAACCAACCTCGGACTCATTGGTGTGATCCTTGTCAAGATGTTGTTCCTTACGTTCGTCACGATTGTGCTACTGCATGACATGATCCTCACACAAATATTGGTGGTTATCCTCGTGATCGATCTCTTGACCTGAGCGGTGCTCATTAGTGCCATAGTATTCGACGGGATGATCACAGTCATGCTGCTCGTGGCCCTTTGTTGTTGCACGAAAGTCTCCCTCTCCTTCAAAGATCTCGGTAGTCTCCTCCGAAGTGATTGTCTGTGCATGCGTAAATGAGAGAGAGAGAGAGAGAGAGAGAGAGAGAGTGAGAGAGAGAGAGAACTTACCTCGGGAGTTGTCGATTCTGAGTAGACAGAGAATCGAGCATACGGGAAAGAGGAGACAGCAAGCGGGACATGGGGGGTTGTGCAGTAGAAGGTGCATCTGCCCGCGTTTTAGCAAAAGATTCATCCGCTAAAGCGACGATGCATCCCCCATGTTCTAGCGGAAGAACCGCTCGATATTCCAATGACGTATCCTACCGTGTTCTAGCAAACGAGAGCCTTCTTCGTCCTCGCAGGCTCGACACCAGTTTGGCGGTGCTCGCCTTGTGCGGGTGGTACTTCTCGATGGGAACTTGATTCCTAGTGACAGTACTCGTTGCTTTTCGCTGAATCTGGAGGACTCCTCTTGTGGCTTGAAGTTCCTGCTTAACTGGAGCAGGCCGTATGAACGACTAGGTGCGTGCTTAGGCTGGTTGCCATTACAGAGAAAGAGTTGGGGAGTAAGGGAGATAGCAGGAGAGGTTATACTTACCCGGTCAGAGCACTTATCCTTACGGAGGCACGGGGTCTGCTGCAAGGTCTGGAAACGAGCTATTATGTATCAGATCAACACAAATTGATACATGGTCAGTCTTAGTTGGTGGACTGATTCGTCTAGTTCATTCCATTAACAAACGAGCCCTTGGTGCCGCTGATACCGTATCTAGGCCCGATTAGGAAGGCTGGATCGGCTGCTACTATGTATCTTGAGCTGTTGTTTTTACCCAGACCTGTGTTGGTGCTCTTCGTCATAGAACTGCAGTTACCGCTGAATGAAGTAATGAGCACGAGGGCCGACGCTGTCAAGATCAACGATGCTACTTTGCTTACTGCTGGTTGAGGGATGAATTGGCCGAGTGTTCGCAAATTGTGTTGAGCCTTTTGTTGCGGTGTACTACTGTTGTCTTCGACAGCGAGGAACTGCCACTTGCACGGTCCAGAAAAGTTGCTATCAGTCGGACTACTGTTCGTTGGATTCTGAATCCGCCGAAAATCCGTCGCTCGCCGAGGCTACTGCGCTGTCAATAGTCCGACTGTGTGAACTATCGAGAGCTGGTTGCGTTGGTATGCCTGATGCATGCCTGATGTGATTGGCTGAGTAGCCCACCTCGGGTATCGCTTACAAGTTGTTGTACATGGGGTCACAGTTTGAACTGTTACCGGTAACGGACTGTGTGACCGCATGCGGCTATTGCTGCGGCATTCATGCAATATATTGTTGAGAAACAGTTGTTGCGTGCATAACCGTTTTCGCTACATAGAGGCAGTTCGGAGCAGGTAAACATGTGTCGCTTGGAGTCAATTGGGTGAGCAGATGAGGCGGGCTGTGTTATTTTGAGTGAGCCGCTTGCACCTTGTCATTAGAATAGGCCCCCGGAAGGGGAGTTCATCTGCAGAACAAGGGGGGGGGGTGCTTCGGTTGCTGAACCTGCTCAACTACGAGTTCGGAGGAATTCCTGTGGAACTGTGTCCTTTGTTATATATAGCTTAGGCCTAACAGTGGTGCATAACGGTTGCGCGTGACTGTTGTGTAAGCAATATTTTACTAGTTGCAGAGCATGTTATTTGGCCTTGCCACTACTTACGACTACGACTCACACTTGAGTTTGCTGAGTGCTACTCTGTTTTCGCCGACTCTTCGAACGAAGCATGGGGTAGACTCTACTCAAAGTCTTGCGCTTATAAGCTGCACGGTGAAGTCTCGGTCATGGAGGAGCGGCGTAACTACTGGAGGAGGTGATTTGGTTGTACATAGGGACTACTACAGTGACTTGAAGATCGTCAGAGTGTTGGCTGCAGTGCGTATAGGCCGCAAGATTGGTCGCTCCACTGCACTCTTGGCCACCATTGCGGGGTCCTCAGGAGCATCGAGATTTCAAGGCCCCTTGCGAGTTGAGTCTGTCCCTCTCTTGTGTCTCGAGCGTCTGAAACCCCTCCTTCTGCCCTTCTCACTCTAAGTTTAGTCTAAGGTTACGAGAGGAAGGCGGCAGGCGGGATTGCAACTTGTAGGACCGCATCAAGACTCTGTGGGGAGTCTGCCCACCGATTGCGGGAACTATGCCGGAACTCGGGAGGAGTTCTGGTGGCAGGGAACCAAGAGGTAATTCTTTGGCTCCTTCTATAAACCCCTGTTAAAACCCTTATGAGTATATCTCTCTATGAATGCCTAACTATACTGAATGCATCCTTATACATTTTATGTTTGACTTTCCCGAACTAAGTCAGAATAAACTAAAGGAATGCATGCGCAAACTTTAATTTTATTCTTTCTTCTGCTTGTTTGAAGTCAGACAGAGAGGGATGAACTGGGGGAAGGTGGAAGAAAGGTAGTTTTGCTTCCAATGATTGGGTCTCCTTTGTTTATTTTTATTTTCTCTGCAGTCAAGCAATGTGGCTTCGGTCAGGCTTGAACACTGTATTGTTCATGTTTTTGACATTCAGACAATGTGGCTTCAATCAGGTATGATTGTCATACCCATATAAGTTGTTATCTAAGCAGCCAAACAATGTGGCTTTGGTCAGGCCTGGTTGATGGGGTTATGGTGATTTGCTTGCTAAAAAGGTTTAAGAGTTGGGTAATGTGGCTTCGGTCAGATCCAACTACTTGTTTTTTTTTCTAAGGGAGGTTTGGATGGAGGACTAAGCAATGTGGCTTCAGTTTGGCTTAGTCTGAAGTCACTCACATAAGGAGAAACCTGAAAATATGATTATATATATATATATATATATGTAATATATTTTTGTTATTGAATAGGCTAGTCAGACAATGTGGCTTCGATTTGGTCTGACTATAGCCTATCATAAAAAGGAAAAAATATTTAATTAAGAATACGACAAATGTATTTTAAGGCAGACTGAGCAATGTGGCTACGGTTTGGCTCAGTCTTAGTCAGCGTTGTCGAGCGGGGATCCCTGGGGGCTTTGCCGGTGTGAGCATTTTGCCCCCGAACCCGGCAGCGGGGACCAAACACCCCCGCCCCCGTGGAACCACCCCCGCTACCGCCCCGCCCCCGCGAACCCCGCCTAGCGCCCCCGGAGCCCCGCCATCGGCCCCGCACGACAGGCCCCACCCCGCAACCCCGTCCCCCCACCCGGCACCTGTCTCTTATACACATCTAGATGTGTATAAGAGACAGGCCCCGCACGACAGGCCCCACCCCGCAACCCCGGCACCTCGACCCCGCCCCAAATCCCCACCCCGGCACCGTAACCCCGCAAAGTCCACCCTGCTACCGGAACCCCCCACCCGCACAACCAACCCCGCCCTGAACCCCGCGTCCCCACAACACGACCCTTGACCCCCGACCTCCGGCACCGAGAGCGACCCCGCTCCCTGACCCCCGCTGTCCACACCCCGCGGCCTGACCCCCGCAACCCCACCCCCGTCCACTTACACCCCCGCTCCCCGCCCCCGCATCCTCGACCACCGACCCCGCACACGGTACCCCCGGCCCCGCCATCTTTGCCCCGCTCCAAGACCCCGCCCCCGCGGCCCTGCACCCTGGCGGGGGACCCAGGGCCCGCAACCAGACCCCAGGAACGCGTGAACCGCCATGAGCGGCAATGCAGTGGGGGCTAGCGTGGTAGAGGGGTCTATGGCTATGGGGGGTAGGTCGACGACGGGGGTTGTTTGCCGAAAAGTGAAATGCGATAATGAAGGCCCGTCGTATGGGTCTGTTTTTTTTTTTTTTCTAACCACC
>BFEA01000187.1:2304365-2315159 GCA_003427395.1 Chara braunii
GGAGAATGGCTATGGGGGGTACGTTGTTGTTGAAAATTGAAATGCGGCAACGAAGGTCCGCCATGGGGTCTATTTTTTTTTTTTTTCTCTTTCTCTCTTTATGTGGGTGAACCCCCATTACCGGCAATGCAGAGAAGGTTGGGGGGGGAGGAGGGTCTATGGCTATGGGGGGTAGGTCGACGACGGGGGAGCGGAAGCCACGGGTCTGTTTTTTTTTTTTTTTCCTTTCTTTAAGACGGGTGAACCGCCATAACCGGCAATGTAGTGGGGGATTGGGGAAAAGGGGTGAACGTGTGGCGGGTGGGGTGGGGTCCGCAATGAAGTGCGGTAACGAAGGTCCGTCCTAGGGTCAATTTTTTTTTTTTTCTTTCTTTATGTGGGTGAACACTGAACCGCCATGAGGGCCAAATTGCCGGCAATGCAGTGGAGAATTGGGGGAAAGGGGTCTATCATCTATGGTTGCAAGGGGTATGGTGAGGATGGGGGCTCGTTGTTGGAAATTGAAATGCGGTAATGAACGCCCGTTTCACGACCTTTTTTTTTTTTTTTTTTTTCTCTTTCTTTAGGACGAGTGAATTGCCATAAGTGGCAACGCAATTGGGGTTAGGGGAAAAGGGGTCAAAGTGTGGTCGGGGGGAAGGAAAATTTATTTGTATATTGTCCTCATTTCAATTATTTTGTTTTCTTTCTGTTTTTTCCTTTTTTTGTTTGTCGTTGTGGTTGTTGTGGACCTTGTGGTAACAGTCTATTTTTTTCAGGGTGATTCTTCAGTTCTTCAGTGCAGTTCTTTGTTGCCGCACTTCGTTACATTTTCTTGGGGGTGCGCATCATGTCTGACCCACGCGGCAACAATGGGAAGGGCCCTGCGGACTTCTCCTCGGCAACGGGGAAGAAGTCCGACTGTGGTAAAAAAAGTCACAACGCAAAGATTTTTGACTCCCCTTTCAAGGCTGATCCAAAGGCATATGCGAAACGTGATGATCCTGTTTGGCATTTTGTCGTACGTGGTCGTTATTTAGATGGATCCACTGCGGTCGGGAGAAAGAACGGTCGTCGCGGTATATGCAAATTGTGTGGCCGTTCTATTTGTGGGGGTGCTCGCGATGCAAAGAAGCACTTTTATCGTGGCGAGAGTTACATGTGCACTGTGGCCACTCCGGCAGTATTGCACGCAATTTGGTCAAAGGATATGTCCAAGTGTTCTGCACATCTGGTTTCAGCCGTGCAGACTTTGCAGGGTTTCCCTCTAGGTCATCCATCTTTTCAGTGGCCACCACTTCGTTTCCCCGAGGACGCAGTTTCACCACCCCCGGCGCCATCCAATCCCTCGCGGGCGGCACGATCTCCACTTGCTCTACGTGCACCGCTCCCCCCTCGTCCGGCAGCAGTGTCACCTGCACCGCTTAACCAGACAATTCCCGCAGCCATTGCTGGTGCAGTTTCTGGTGGGTGTGCACTAGATGCGCGTGTCATATCGTCGCTAGCAGCGCAGGCTGATGCACAGGGCCCTGTGCCGGTTTCCGGTGTCGGGGCACGATAGCAGTTCGACGAGGCGGGGACTCGTGCTTTCGTTGAGGGTCATAGGTGGGGGAAGGACGCAGGCACATCAGCCGGGAGAGCCCCATTGTTCGCTGAGAACAGGAATAGGGTTGCGAGAGTTTCACGTGCAGCCACAGGTCCGGCCGTGGCGGGACCAACTGTAACAGGGCATGAACCCGCTGCTTATCCGTGGTTACCACCCCCTCCTTCACAAACACGAGCTCCTGCATCTGACTTCTCTTCGGCACCTGTTGGAGACGTCGCTGCAGCTGTCCCTGAGGGGACGGACATAGTCCCGCCCGACAGCCCCGTTCAGGTTTCAGACTCGTCATCCACACTTGCACCAGTGACAACCCCGACCTCACAATACGGTGTTTTCGAAAAATTTGATCCTTTACAAAATTTGCGCAATATTGCGGCCCCGAGTCCGCCCTCTGCAGCATCACCTGCGGTCGGCGGTGACGTGTGGGATTATTTGGGTGTAGGCGTCGGTGCACGAGGGAGGGGCACTTTCAAGCAACAGGCGGTGACCTCGTATTACAATGACCCTCTGGAGCACGAATGGCATCTTCAGATCATGTGATTCATTGTTGAGAGCGGCATGTCGTTCAACTGCGTGAAGCTTGAGAGCTTCAAACCCATGTTGACGGTGATCATCCCGCCTGGAGTGTCGGGAGCGCCCACCCCGAAACCCCCCACGTATCATATGATTCGCACTACACTTTTGGATGAGCTCGATGCCGAAGTCCAAAAATATGTGGCACCTGTCCTCGCTACTGCAGCTACCTACGGTTGCACGATCATGACAGACGGATGGACGAACATTCGGGGCCAGACGTTGTGCAACTACCTTGTCGGGACTACGAGGGGTGCCACATATGTCGCGACAGATATTATGCGAGGAAAGAAGGATGCCGCTGCTCTGGCTCGGACTTGGCTGAAGAGGTTGAAGTCCCTTGACATCAAGCTTGCAGACATCACCGCTTTCGTCACAGACTCGGCCAGTTCGAACGTTTCCGTGATAGAGGTGTTCCAGAAGGACGAGTCTGTAAAGCACATCTTTTGGATCTCTTGTGTGGCGCACGTCATGGATCTCATCCTTGAGGACATTGGCAGCATTGGGTGGGTGGCGACTCGCATTGCTAGGCGCGGGTGATCACAAAGTTTTTCAAGCGCCATAGTCATGCCCGCGAGGTTCGGGAAGCGTTCACGACGATGGCACTTTTGCTGCTCGTCGAGATGCGCTTCGGCACGCATGTCATCATGATGCGGCAACTTCTTCGCCTGCAAGTGCATCTTATGCAAATGGTCATCGATGATCGATGGAAGGACACTGTTTGGTCGACGAAGAAGATTCGAGATGACGTCGCGGAAGTCACAGCATGTGTCGGTTCTTCTTTGTGGTGGGAGGATATGAAGGCGGTGTGCAAGTTGTTGGATCCCATCATGGACATGTTGCAGATGGTGGACAGCGACACGAGGCAAATCGACAAGATTTTGCGCCGGTACGACGAGATGATCGTACGTTGTTTTCGACACACGCCGAACCATGTTCAAGTCGCCGGCTCAGGTGGCCGCCATGATGTTGGATCCAGAGTTCCGAGATCGTACACTGGCGGACGACGAGATGCAGCAGGGTTTGATCACTGATCTGGTTCATTTCGGATACCCACAGAGCTCGGACCAGCACAAAGACGTCCTCACTGCCATCGATAAGTTTCATGCCAGGGAGTCACGATTCGACGACGTGGCAATAAATCGAGCGGCACGGAGCTATGACCATCCATCCGCTTTCTGGGAGTCGAAGGAGAAGAGGTTCCCGCATGCAACCTTCTTCGCCAGCAGGATACTACGTATCTGGCCGACAACATCGCCTTGCGAGAGAGTTTGGTCCCGCTGGAGCTTCATCCACTCCAAATCCCGTAACAGGTTGGAGGTCAGACGGGCTGAGAAGCTCGTGTGATGTCATTGGAACCTTTGCCTTCTGAACAGGCAGGCTATATCGGACGATGCTCCCAACGACAGGCCACATCCGTACGGGAGTTGGGTGCATTACTGGCAGCAGGTGGAGGACGAGTTGCCCACAGACCAACAGCTTGTCTCAGGCCGAGGAGCCTGGACAGCAATGACGCAGGAGGAGTTGATGCAAGCGAGAGAGAGGATGCGTGCTGTGTCCCGCATGGGAGCCACGCGTCGATTGCGGATGTCTGACAGGAGGAGACATTGTAGCGGCGGTCGTGGTGGTGGTCGACGGGGAGGATGGAGACAAGGCGGGCGTGGAGGTGCTGGTGGGAGGAGTTCTACAGCGAGTCGTCGACTGCCGGTGGACGAGCTTGTACGCAAGTCTCGACAGCGTTGGGACGAGGGAGACTTCTTATATGAGAGTTCGTCCAGTGACGATGAGGATTTCTTTGGGACTACAGGCATGCCTGCATCGGACGACGACAACGATCTTGGAGACCCCCACCCGGACGGAGACAACGACGACGGCGCCGGAGACGATGATCATGGTGATGGTGGAGATCGGCCACGGACCCGCGCGACACTTGCAGGTGGTGACCGAGGACTTGACGAGGTGGCTGACGGAGATGATCGTGATGAGGGTGACGCTGGGGTGACGATCATGGTGACGGCGACGGTCGGGGAGGGGCAGGCGCAGTGGGCTCCACACGTGAAGCCACATGCAGAGGGATCACTGCCATGGACGTCAACCACGACGCACGGGACTATGATGATGGAGATGGAGGGGGCGCCGACGGTCCAGGACTTCTTCAGGGCGGTGCCCTGCAGCGCTTGAGATGTGGACCGAGGGAACGAGACACTGTCGGTTCACGTGTGTGCATACGTCACGGTGGGGGTGTAGTCGTTCCACGACCACGAGTCCATGCTACTGAGCAGATTTCGATTTTCGAGGACTCTTTCAGTAACGATACCCACGAGGAGCGGACCAAGCAAAATGATGGGAGCGGCTGTGCACGACATCATACGAACGGTATGCACGCGACAGCGCCAACAGGGTCCTCTGCAGTAATCCCGGAACCGCCACAGTGCAGCGGACCATTGATGCCTCATCCTGAGATCGAGGGACATGGCGGTGATGATGTGGTAATGCAGGACGAGGGCAGTGCTGCGGCACTGCATCCACTCACATCAGCTGGTGGACCCGAGGTAACTGCAATGACTTTGGACACGAGACGGCCACCGGCAACGGTGGAGCAAGAGAGTATGCTCCCACCTCGGAGCATTCATGGAGTCAGCCTGACGCCACCACGTTGGGGGTAGCTATGCAGCAATCAGAGACACAGGGTGCTGTCACAGATGACACCGCATCCCGGCCACCGCCTGCATTGCTGGAGGAGAGTCAAGAGACTGTAGTTGCGCGTTCAAGCGTCGACATTTTGGCAGGGGAGGTCTCACACACTCCCGCACCTGAGCAGAGCGTCGCAGGACATATCGGGCTCGCACGCCCCACCGGCAGCCTTCCGAGTACCGCCGAGTTACTGGCCATAGACTCCGCACTCATCTCTCTCCCAGACTTGTCTACATTGATATCTCCTGATTTACCCCACGTAGCACCGCCTTGCCCACATTAGACTGTCGGCATAGAGCGAGGACCAGACGTGTTTGACGAGTTTGGAGGTGACACGATAATCCTTCCGACGTTGTCCACCACACCCACAGTGTTCCGTGTGGGCAGACCACACGAGGTCGAGTTCGGTAAGGCCGAGACGCACACACGACACCACCGCGATGCTCACCGCAGCATTGCACAACGCAGTCTGTCTGATTCATTCGGTGGGCTTGAGGATGGTGGCTTTGGATCACGTGACGCAGTTGACAGAGCAGCTCGACCTCCTCGTCCGCCATCACATGCAGAGCATCAACCCATCGACGTGGCCGCCTGCGCGGTTGCAGGCGGCGCCGCCAAGGACATCACGGACAAGGCACAACATCCTGTGGCGGGGTCATCGGCGACAGCACCACGCGACAGAGCTACTGTTTTGCCGAATTTACATACTATACCAGCGGGACCAGTGCTGGGGGGTTGGACGAGCAGGGAACCGGGATTGTTGGCAGGTCAGCAGCAACATCTACGGGGACACGATCCATAGGCACTGTCGATGGTGCTCGCCACACCGCCATGACAGAGTATGAGGCCCGACATGGGAGTGCAGTGCCGACAAAGACATCGGATGTCCAGGCGACGAGGGCCGCTAAGGCGAGTCTTTCTCGAGCGAGGAAGAAGGCCGCGGAAAGGACGACGTCACGATCGCCGCCGCATATGCGTTCCCATATGAGGCGATACAGCCCTGCGCATCTCGAGGACGGAGAGATTTCGTCCGAGAGCGGCGCATGGGGTGTTGGAGGGAGGAGCACAGCGGTGCTGGACCACATCGGCAGGGATGGTGCAGGGGATGGAGTGCGAGGAGAGAAGAGACGCGGTAGTATGCTTATCGTCCACGGCGACAACACGGATGTCGCCCCTGGAGAGACCAAAGGCACTAATGATAAAGGGGACTCTGATTACGTACCTGAACTTCCTAAAGTACGGGCGGCGGACGGAGATGATGGAAGAGGGCGACGGGTCAGACGGAGGACACGACTTGGGCCACAGGGGCCTCAGCGCACACCATCGGCGACGATTACTGCACCAATTGATCGGCGAGCTCAGGCGCAGCGGCTGCTGCGCAAAATGGAGGCCACTCTTCAAGAGACACATGCTGCATCATTCGGACACGGACAGTCGAAGCCTGAGAGAGAGAGAGAGAGAGAGAGAGCGACTGTTGGTTTCAGGCTTTCTGCTGGTTTTGCGGACCACAGGTGACTTGTTGATTTAGGCTGCCGAGGGTGAACAGTGTACAGTAACAGGGAGTGTTAGATTCGTAATTTTTTTTGTGTCATGGACTAACCGCGAGTTCGGTACTAAGGGAAACTCGTGAGGAACATATCTGTAATTTCTCAAAATTACAAGCCCACAGCTCCCTTACGCCGCACTGCGAATAGCAGGCCCGGGCTACCACTAGGACGGGAGGCCCTATGGCCTAGGCCCGTAGCATGAGAGCCTATAGCCGAGGAGGTCAAGGCCCGATAGGCCAAATCTGATACGGTACCGGTTGGTCCTTAATCTTGGATTCTTGGACTGTTTTTTTTTTTTTCTTAACCCTCACAGCCTCGCAGGTACCTTCTTGTGTTTGGTTGTTGGGACTCTTGGGGATACTGTCAGAGAGTGAGAAACATCCAGTGTTATCTCCACACCTGTGCATAGTGTTTTCCAACTTTCCGCTGCTTGCGCTGTTTGTATGCAGTTCACTGGTGTTCTGTGTGACTGTGTCTCCTCTCCAGGCTCTCCCCTTTTTCTTATGCATGTATGGGCACGCGTGAGATTGTCTGCGTGTGAGTGTTCGTGAAAATCGACAGAAAACCAAGTTCATAACAGATATGAACGGTTGTGCTGCTTGTGCATAAATTCGTGCCAATGTTTTCACCTTGTCTCTGTTTTTTTGCGATTGTTTATTAATTGTATATCAAGCTATTCTCAACGGAGTCCGCGCAATCATGCAATGTTTTATTGTATACTGCAATTGGAAACGTCTGTTGTGTAACTTGTGTACCTTGTGTCAGATTGACTGCTTTATAGCCTCCATTATCGTGCACACACTGACAGTTTGGTTGCTCTGGCATAATACTGCATCTTGTGTCTTGCAAAGTCGAAGAGTCTGTTTTTTTTCCTATGGATTCAGAGAATTTCAGACTCATGCAGTGCAATGTTTACTGTTATCTTTTTTTCTTTTTTGTCAGTGGTCAATGCAGCGCAAAGTTTAGCAATCCATTAGCTTGTGCACGAAAAAAAAAAAAAAAAAAAGGCCTTAGCGAAGTTAGCGGCAAGTTGGCAACACCAAGTTCGCCACCCGCCCCGTACCTATTACGGACTTCGCCAGGGCTCGATCCCTAGTCTATCTCCTTGCTGTTTCGGCTGCATCCCGTTTTCGGCCTGGCACCCTTTTCCCAAACCCCTCCTTTGGTACCGTAGGATTTTGGACAACTGGCGTCATGCTGCAATTCGGGCGCCACTTTCAAATACTGCATTTTTCATTTCTGCCCTCGGGGCCTTTGCAGAAATGCCCCCGGTACCGTACGTGTCACCGGTACTTATACCGGCTCCCCGTACGGTACGGGGACCAGTCTCGTACCAGTTCTCTGCTGCTGTACTTGTACTCAGTGTGACTTGCCGTTTCGGCATTCGGAATCCAAGACTTCGACTTTGTGCCTTGCCACTGTGTCTGCGTCCGACCCTCAGTCCGAGTCCGTCGTGTCGAGTGAGTGAGTGTGTGTGTGTGCTCTCACTCTCCCCCTCTCTCTCTCCTCTCCCTCGGCTCACCCTCAGCCTCACGCTCGTTACAGTACCACTGCAGTGACGGCACTACTATTAGTCTACTACCCTACTCGCGCAACGCGAAAGTGGCGCCGCCAAGTTGCGCCAACCAGTGCTTACTCTTGTCTGCCACTGAGCCACTGGTGACTGGGCCCTATCCCCAACGGCCAGGGCCCTGCAGGCTGCACGGCCTGCAGAGTCATGCAGACTGCGGTGCCTCCAGGTCCCTCACCCCCAGAGGCCAGGCCCTGCACCCTGCAGGGCCTGCAAACTGTAGTGCCCCCACTTCACCAACCCATGGTGTCGTAGGCCCGTAACCGTTACCCCACATGGGCTCTATCCCGGGATTCCTGACTATCCGGGTCAACCGGGCCACATCCCCGAGTCCCCAACCCACAACGCGCCCCCCGCCCCCCCCCCCCCCCCTCCCCCCTCCCCCCTCCCCCTCCGCGGAGAAGGCCCCACAGCGCCGCCCCCCACAGTGGGCCACAAGGCCCACAACCACGACTCCTCAATCCCAGCACCGCCCGCACCAGTCACCCCAACCGTCGGCCCTAGCCCCGTCCGGTGTCCGCCATCCCCCCAAGGCCCCCCCCCCCCCCCCAAGGCCCCCACCACCCGCAACCCCGCCCCGTCACCCGACTCACCTCACCCACCCACCCCGCCTCGTCACCCCGATGTCGTGGCAAACACCCTTACAAGGGTATTTGCCGTTGTTTTGAAAGGTCGCGCTGGGTCCGACCTTGGTCACAGAAATGCGCCGATAGGACGAGTTCTGACGGTACTCGTGTCTTAGTAATTTGTGGGAGGCGAGTTGATTAACCTAAGTATGCAGCTTGAGGTTAGAGAGTGTGTGGGCATACTCTTTTGAGTATGCGATTGTCGTAATTAGCGATTGCGGTCGGATTGACGGTCGATAGAGAAACCGGCCCCTTTGGGCAAAGATGCAAGGCATAGGGGGATTAAACTTTGATAAGCAAGTGTCATATGCGCCTTATGTGCGGGTGTAGTAGTTGATTTTGTAAAACTGGTTGTTTTGCTACCAGTATTGAGAAACGTTAGTTGAACTTTGTTCTCAAATCGATGGAGGCTCGGTGTAAAGTAGTGCCCGCAACGGCAACGAGTATTAGAGTAGGGGCCTTAGTACTACCGAGGCAGCCCATTGGGCCATCACTAGTAGGGGTTCCGCATACCAAGTGCGAAGACCGCGGCCTTGGGGCCAGCGACGCGATCGAGTAGGGAAGAGGGCCTACTTGAATATGTATGGTAGGCCTACCTGGTGGCGGATACTACTTGAATGAAGTTCCACGCGCGATTGTGTCAGGTTTGGGTTTAACCCTATTGGTTACAACAATCACCTTCACCAGGGAGATCACCTTCACCAGGGAGATCCGGGGATCGAGGCTAGCAAGCGACGATAAAGTAAAGGAGCACAATTGGAAGAGACTGAGGGGTTGAGGGTCTTTAGGGACTACCCCCCCTTGGTTTTGCCAAACAGGTCCAGTCGGGGTCTAACTGGCGAAACCAAGAGGGCGCCGGCGGGACCTCGTCGTCGTCGGTTCTACTAATTTTATTTTTGATATGTTTTTACTTGTATTTTTATTTTTATTTTTTCTCTTGAAATCCCGTCTTGAACAGAGCCGGAAAACTGGCTCTGGGACCGACGGCGAAAAAGTACCGCGAGGAAGGATGAAAGGAACCTTGAAAGAAAGAAAAAAACTCTTGAAACTGTCGAGCGATGAGCGGATGGAGAGAAGTCCCACACCTGGTCGAGGGCAAACGGCGACTTGGTCACCGCCATCATTGGCCAAGACGCTGGGTGCCTGCCAACATGGGTTGTTGTGACAGCATTGCATTGGGGAATGATTGGAACTTTGCCCCGCGGGTGGCCGTCACGGCAACCGATGACCTTGAGTACGCGCCTCTTTTAGCAGTGACGTTCGGGGTCCTACGTATTCGGGGTGCTGACAAAATTCCTTTATCCTGCCCGTTTTGAAAGCACAGACCGAAGGGGCCAACGTGCAGGTGAGCCTGTGGGTGCAAAGCCCTCAAAGCAGCGGGATACCGAGTGGCGGGGATCTCCTGCAGATGCACCGTCCGCTAGCCAGGATCTGTTGCTGGAAGGCTGGAGTGTGAGCAGGGCCGTGGGACCCGAGAAATAGTCAACTGTGCTCGGGGAAGGCATGGTCTACCAGCCAAGGTTTGTTGTAAAGAGGTTTGAGTTTAACAGGTCTGCGGGATCAGTACGACTGGGCCTAGCTCTGGTACACCCGCAGACTGTTTGAAACCAGGTCTGCGGGATCAGTGCCACTAGGCCTAGCTCAGTTGGTACACCCGCAGACTGTTGAAAACCAGGTCTGAGGGATCAGTGCCACTGGGCCTAGCTCAGTTGATACACCCATTAACTAGTGAAACCAGGCCTGTGGGACCAGCCCCACGGCAAGTTCGGCTGGTATACACCGCAGATTGCTGTAAGTAGGCCTGTGGGACCAGCACCTGCGGACATAGATCAGCTGGTACACCCGCGGAGTGCTGAAAGTAGGCCTGTGGGACCGGCAGTTGCGGGACCTAGCTCAGTTGGTACACCTGCAGACTGTTGGAAAACAGTTCTGGGGGATTTGTACCAGCGGTAGCTCGGTTGGTACGCTCGCAGACTGTTGAAAAAACAGTCCTAAGGGATCATCACCTAAGCAAGTTCATCTGGTACACCCGCAGGCTGTTGAAAAACAGGCTTGTGGGACCTGCACCAGTAGGCCAAGCTCAGGTGGTATACCCACGAACTGTTGAGATACAGGATGGGGTTCGAATCCAGGTACAGTCAGAAAAACAGACCACAGCCTCGTGAGCTAGTCTGAAAAGTCCCGTGGTGAAAAAAAAAAAAA
>BFEA01000187.1:2315245-2337286 GCA_003427395.1 Chara braunii
TCCCCCCCCCGCACTCCCAAACCCTCTCCCAACCCATCATGACCACCTCCACCATCCCCACCATCCGTCCCACCTATTCCCAAGCCACCTCGGGGGTTTACCCCGCAATGCCACAACTCCCCCCCAACCACCTCCTTGAGGACAACAACCAAATCGACCACACCTGCTACGACACCACCCCTGATAACCTCAACTTCAACACCCTCTCGCAGATCGTTCACCGCGACGGGGAAATCCCCCGTTCCTTCCGATCCGGCGAAATCATGTCCTTCTTCGGCCTCCCCCACAAGGACGTTTTCCTCTTTCTAACCCAGCTCCAGAACTCTTTTCACCTCCACCACATGCCCCCTGCCCATTGGCTCCCCATTGCCACCTCCCGCCTCCTCGGCAATGCCGCCAAATGGTGGATGGCTGAAGTCAGCAACCGCCGAGCCTCTGGAGGACCACGTCACTCCTTCCTCCAATGGGCCAAACTTCTCGCTGCCACCTTCCGCCCCCAGAAAACCATTGACGACTACCTCGAACAATTCTGCCACCTCCGCCAAATCGGTCCCACAAACTGCTTCGTCCAATACATCCGCTCCCTCCGCCATCACCTCCCCACCACCGTCATTCCTGACTTTGCGTTCATCTCCCGCATCAAGCGAGTATGCCACAAAGATCTTGCCACCTCTCTCGCCCACGAACCCAACATGCCCCTTGCTGACCTCCTCTCTCGCATGCTTCACCACAATCGACTCCTCCACCCCCATCACCAGTCCGCGCCCGCTCCCTCCCGCCCCCTCTTTTTCCATAACGACACCACTCAACCCACCTCCGATGACGACTTCGACACTGCCTCCAGACCGCCCACCTTATACGGATGGAACGCCAGGATCGTGCCTCTCGACTGCCTTCTTCCTCTCCACCCCGCCGCCTCCAGAAACTCACACCCGCAAAAGGCATATACCTCCAGGTACACAACGGGTGTTTTCGTTGCCGCCAGTTAGGTCATCAACAGACCAACTGCCCCAACGCTAGCCACTTTACTCGACAGGCCCCTTGCTCCATGGGCCCCGGCCCTTCTACTCCCACTCCTCCCTCCACCTGAACACTGTCCACCCAGTCTTCCATGTCGAGTACCTAAAAGAATACCATGAATCCCCGCTCCAGTTCGCCGACCGCCCATATCCTAGACCTCCACCAATCATACCACCCACAGGCCCTGACTTCGTTGTCGAAACCATCATCGGCCGACGAACCACTCAGGTATCTGATCATCCGGAACCAATCACTTAGTACAAAGTCAAATGGATCGGATACCCCGACGAAGAATCTACATGGGAACCTCTCTCTAATCTTAAGAACGCCATGAAACTTGTCCGCGCCTATGATCGTGTTAATCTTACGTCCTAGATACCTATATCACTATGACATAAACCCCCACTAAACCCTTGCAAACCCGCTCTACACACACCCTTGAACCCAGTCCACCCTTCCCTTGATCCTCATTCCTGATGTCTGATCTGCCTTTCCCTCGGCTAGCCTTGTCCCATCTGTCCTCTCCAGTACCTTGTCTCTATCGTTCAATGCTTGTGAACTTGCGTGACGCCAGCGATAAAGGATCTAATGGCAAGCGCACGAGGACGATGGCCTGCTGCCTCACTGTTCATGGAGATTATGCAGCTGGTTTGGCCACCATGCTGTTTCATTGGCCGGCATCCCGACTCGCGGACTTACTGGAGCAGCAACTTGTGACATGGATCCTTGCATGAGTCTGCGACTTCCTCGCTTCCAGATCAGACCTCATTGCAGTTTGTGTACCGGACGCACCCTGGCACTTGGACTTTGACACTTGAACTACTACTACGCTTCTTGGACTTCTACCTATCGCAGTTGCTGAAGACCGCTTCTACCACCTACTCCAAAGACCTGATCAAGACCGCTGCAGACCCCCTTTCAAGACACTTGGACACTTTGTTCCGACATGAGATTCTGCTTCCGACTCCTTCGGACACACCAGCCTTCGCATCCTGAACAAAAATTTTCATTTTTATTTTTCCTGACTTTGACAACCCTGTAGAACATCATTAGCAGATCCATGTTCCCCTGACCATTGTTTCCCTTACCCACTACAACATCGATAGAAATACCCTGTTTTCCTGAACACCGTTTTCCTTACCCAGTAGAACATCAATAGAAGTTCCCTTTTCCCCTAACCTCTGTTCCCCCTTAACCTATAGCGAACCATGCAGTCCCCCTAGTTCATCAGTAGGACAACTCTATTCACCGGTACCAAACCCTGTTCCCTCTTACTCTCGCAGCCCATGCCACCCACATTATACCCTTTTTCCCTTTCGACTTATTAACCAGTGATCGGCCCCGTCCCGTCCTTCACAGATTTCAGCATTGCTTCATGATATTTGGCAGCCGGGACGTTGCCTTGTAGAGGGAGGGGATAGTGTTACGGACTTCGCCAGGGCTCGATCCTTGGTCTATCTTTTTGCTGTTTCGGCTGCATCCCGTTTTCGACCTGGCACCCTTTTCCCAAACCCCTCCTTTGGTACCGTAGGATTTTGGACAACTGGCGCCATGCTGCAATTCGGGCGCCACTTTCAAATACTGCATTTTTCAGTTCTACCGTCGGGGCCTTTGCAGAAATGCCCCTGGTACAGTACGTGTCACCGGTACTTATACCGGCTCCAGTACGGTACGGGGACCAGTCTCGTACCAATTCTCTGCTGCTGTACTTGTACTCAGTGTGACTTGCCGTTTCGGCATTCGGAATCCAAGACTTCGACTTTGTGCCTTGCCACTGTGTCTGCGTCCGACCCTCAGTCCGAGTCCGTCGTGTCGAGTGAGTGAGTGTGTGTGTGTGCTCTCACTCTCCCCCTCTCTCTCTCCTCTCCCTCGGCTCACCCTCAGCCTCACGCTCGTTACAGTACCACTGCAGTGACGGCACTACTATTAGTCTACTACCCTACTCGCGCAACGCGAAAGTGGCGCCGCCAAGTTGCGCCAACCAGTGCTTACTCTTGTCTGCCACTGAGCCACTGGTGACTGGGCCCTATCCCCAACGGCCAGGGCCCTGCAGGCTGCACGGCCTGCAGAGTCATGCAGACTGCGGTGCCTCCAGGTCCCTCACCCCCAGAGGCCAGGCCCTGCACCCTGCAGGGCCTGCAAACTGTAGTGCCCCCACTTCACCAACCCATGGTGTCGTAGGCCCGTAACCGTTACCCCACATGGGCTCTATCCCGGGATTCCTGACTATCCGGGTCAACCGGGCCACATCCCCGAGTCCCCAACCCACAACGCGCCCCCCGCCCCCCCCCCCCCCCCTCCCCCCTCCCCCCTCCCCCTCCGCGGAGAAGGCCCCACAGCGCCGCCCCCCACAGTGGGCCACAAGGCCCACAACCACGACTCCTCAATCCCAGCACCGCCCGCACCAGTCACCCCAACCGTCGGCCCTAGCCCCGTCCGGTGTCCGCCATCCCCCCAAGGCCCCCCCCCCCCCCCCAAGGCCCCCACCACCCGCAACCCCGCCCCGTCACCCGACTCACCTCACCCACCCACCCCGCCTCGTCACCCCGATGTCGTGGCAAACACCCTTACAAGGGTATTTGCCGTTGTTTTGAAAGGTCGCGCTGGGTCCGACCTTGGTCACAGAAATGCGCCGATAGGACGAGTTCTGACGGTACTCGTGTCTTAGTAATTTGTGGGAGGCGAGTTGATTAACCTAAGTATGCAGCTTGAGGTTAGAGAGTGTGTGGGCATACTCTTTTGAGTATGCGATTGTCGTAATTAGCGATTGCGGTCGGATTGACGGTCGATAGAGAAACCGGCCCCTTTGGGCAAAGATGCAAGGCATAGGGGGATTAAACTTTGATAAGCAAGTGTCATATGCGCCTTATGTGCGGGTGTAGTAGTTGATTTTGTAAAACTGGTTGTTTTGCTACCAGTATTGAGAAACGTTAGTTGAACTTTGTTCTCAAATCGATGGAGGCTCGGTGTAAAGTAGTGCCCGCAACGGCAACGAGTATTAGAGTAGGGGCCTTAGTACTACCGAGGCAGCCCATTGGGCCATCACTAGTAGGGGTTCCGCATACCAAGTGCGAAGACCGCGGCCTTGGGGCCAGCGRCGCGATCGAGTAGGGAAGAGGGCCTACTTGAATATGTATGGTAGGCCTACCTGGTGGCGGATACTACTTGAATGAAGTTCCACGCGCGATTGTGTCAGGTTTGGGTTTAACCCTATTGGTTACAACAATCACCTTCACCAGGGAGATCACCTTCACCAGGGAGATCCGGGGATCGAGGCTAGCAAGCGACGATAAAGTAAAGGAGCACAATTGGAAGAGACTGAGGGGTTGAGGGTCTTTAGGGACTACCCCCCCTTGGTTTTGCCAAACAGGTCCAGTCGGGGTCTAACTGGCGAAACCAAGAGGGCGCCGGCGGGACCTCGTCGTCGTCGGTTCTACTAATTTTATTTTTGATATGTTTTTACTTGTATTTTTATTTTTATTTTTTCTCTTGAAATCCCGTCTTGAACAGAGCCGGAAAACTGGCTCTGGGACCGACGGCGAAAAAGTACCGCGAGGAAGGATGAAAGGAACCTTGAAAGAAAGAAAAAAACTCTTGAAACTGTCGAGCGATGAGCGGATGGAGAGAAGTCCCACACCTGGTCGAGGGCAAACGGCGACTTGGTCACCGCCATCATTGGCCAAGACGCTGGGTGCCTGCCAACATGGGTTGTTGTGACAGCATTGCATTGGGGAATGATTGGAACTTTGCCCCGCGGGTGGCCGTCACGGCAACCGATGACCTTGAGTACGCGCCTCTTTTAGCAGTGACGTTCGGGGTCCTACGTATTCGGGGTGCTGACAAAATTCCTTTATCCTGCCCGTTTTGAAAGCACAGACCGAAGGGGCCAACGTGCAGGTGAGCCTGTGGGTGCAAAGCCCTCAAAGCAGCGGGATACCGAGTGGCGGGGATCTCCTGCAGATGCACCGTCCGCTAGCCAGGATCTGTTGCTGGAAGGCTGGAGTGTGAGCAGGGCCGTGGGACCCGAGAAATAGTCAACTGTGCTCGGGGAAGGCATGGTCTACCAGCCAAGGTTTGTTGTAAAGAGGTTTGAGTTTAACAGGTCTGCGGGATCAGTACGACTGGGCCTAGCTCTGGTACACCCGCAGACTGTTTGAAACCAGGTCTGCGGGATCAGTGCCACTAGGCCTAGCTCAGTTGGTACACCCGCAGACTGTTGAAAACCAGGTCTGAGGGATCAGTGCCACTGGGCCTAGCTCAGTTGATACACCCATTAACTAGTGAAACCAGGCCTGTGGGACCAGCCCCACGGCAAGTTCGGCTGGTATACACCGCAGATTGCTGTAAGTAGGCCTGTGGGACCAGCACCTGCGGACATAGATCAGCTGGTACACCCGCGGAGTGCTGAAAGTAGGCCTGTGGGACCGGCAGTTGCGGGACCTAGCTCAGTTGGTACACCTGCAGACTGTTGGAAAACAGTTCTGGGGGATTTGTACCAGCGGTAGCTCGGTTGGTACGCTCGCAGACTGTTGAAAAAACAGTCCTAAGGGATCATCACCTAAGCAAGTTCATCTGGTACACCCGCAGGCTGTTGAAAAACAGGCTTGTGGGACCTGCACCAGTAGGCCAAGCTCAGGTGGTATACCCACGAACTGTTGAGATACAGGATGGGGTTCGAATCCAGGTACAGTCAGAAAAACAGACCACAGCCTCGTGAGCTAGTCTGAAAAGTCCCGTGGTGAAAAAAAAAAAAAAAAAAAAAAAAAAAAAAAAAAAAAAAAAAAAAGGCTACCAAAAAAAAAAAAAATTTTACACCCCTTAATTTTTTAAAATTTTTTTTTAAAATTTTTTAAAAGGAAAAAAAAAAAAAAAAAAAAAAAAAAAAAAAAAAAAAAAGGCTACCAACAGGCCTATGACTCGGTTGGTACGCCCGTGCACTATTGAAGTACAGACTTGAGTTCGAATTCCAATGGGAGCTGATGAGTAAAATGCTGCAGTTTTGACTACCCAGGCCCGGTACCTGGCCCGGGACCGGTGCTACATCAACGGGCCTAGCACGATTGGTACCCCCTGAACTGTTGAGATACAGACTCAAGTTCGGGTCTAGATACAATCAGGTGAACAGAATAAAATAACCCTAAATTACCAGGGACTGGTTCCTTTGGGACATATGTTCAAATTGGAACGATACAGAGAGGAATTAGCATGGCCCCTGATACACATAAGAACAAGGGACCAACTTATTCCCTTTTTTGTGTCCTGAAATTTTCGAGAAAAGTGCCTCGTGGCTAGACGCGCAGTGAGACCGCGTGGAGTAAATGGGGTAAACGTCGGCAACAGCAAAGAAGACGAAGTCAGGAGGAAGAAGAAGCAGGGCGGAAATGAGAAAGGATGTGGCAGGGAGAAAGATGAGAGGAAGTAATGGAGAAGTATCGAAAGAAGGAGAGAGAGACGGAAGATTAGAGGAGGGGAACCAGATGGGATGAACCTCGGCGCGGATCTGTGTCAGGTGCGGTTGGGAAGAGTGAGGAAGGTAGAGATGGCGAAGAGGGTGAAGTGCAAGGAGGGAGAATGTGCTTCCTTACCTAATTTTTAGTAGGAACTGTGGAGAAGGAAAGTCAGGTAGGAGGTTTCTGGGCTAGGCGAATCTAATGGTGGTATTGGTCTGGCTGGGGAGTTAGCAAGAAGTAAGGTAGAGGGAAGAGATACTGCGCGGAGAGGTTGGGAAGAAATAACGAGTGAAGAAAACAAGAGCAAAAAAATATGATATCTCGCTCGTTCCTCAGCGGAATCAAGCGAGAAAAGATCCTAACCCGGGGTTTTTGGCCAGCCCGAGTATGATAGTGGTGTCAGAATTGATAGTAGGGCGTTAGTTTTTTTGATCTGGGCTGCAGGGGCTGCGCGGTTCTACGGGAGTTAATGAAAGTAGTAATGTATCTTTCTGAATTTTCAGCAGAAGAACGAGTACCACCTTGCTTGTTGGGTGAATAGAGGAGCATAGTCTATGGAAGCAGGCCTCAACTGAGCATTGCCATGCATCTTAATCCCGGTATTACTACACATGGTCATCAGCAAGATCCCGTTGTTCGCCCTCATGTATGTTTCTATAGGGGCGATGTACCTGGCCGATTTCCAGCGGGAGATTCATTCATCATTTTCGCCCATTGATGGGCGCAGCAGGCAGTGACCTCCTTGGCGTGTATCCTTCTTGGTTCTAGCGAGAGGTTCATTCATCACTTTCGTTACTTATGAGAGCAGGCGGCAGCCGTGGTAGCAGCAAGTGAGACGAGCATAGTGTGACTCAGCAGAGCTTTCGTTGTCTCGCTGCACTCGGTTCAGTAAAAATGGATAGCAGACTCTGTTATCAACCACCTTGCTGCCGTACTTATACTGGTCGACATCTCTTGATTTACTCCTTGTAATCGCTGCAGATCATTGTGATCACCCTCGTACTTGAGATCGTGCATGTAGTGTAGAGCTGTCGGCAGTTGCACGACTATCCCTGGTTTATCATTGTACTCTTTAAAGAAGCATAGGTGTTGCAGTCGTGCTTGTGGAACGGATGGAAAAACTCGCTCTGGTAGAAACATATCGACTATCTGAAGAGCGATTAACTATTGAAGAAGGGATTCATGCGATTGAGGCGCATCTTATGCATGGGGCGGATGTCAATTTCCTTGTTAATTCGATACTGCAAGTGCAGGAGGGTGTGAGTAGAAGTCAGAAACCTGTAAAGGATATGGAAGAGGACGAGTTTGAGGAAGAAGAAATAACAGAAGCATTTCGTGCAGAGGAATATGATGGCGTGTATCGAGAATTGGGGTCGCTTCTCTCGTGTGAGATTAGGGAGAGAGAGGTTTCCCTAAGGGTGCATGAGATGCGGCCGCGATTTGCAGTGCATGATGGACACCTCTTTATCAAAAACGAGGTTGGAAATCCAAGGCGAGTGATTTGCGGAAGACATTGCCAGATCGATGTGATAGCAGCACTGCACGATGGACCTGCTGGAGGTCATAGAGCTTTTGCGCTTACTTATGCTAAGGCACGCAAGCTTTACTACTGTGAAGATATGAGCGAGATGATTCGTAAGTATTGCGAGTCGTGTGTTCCATGCCAGATCAGAGTCTCAACGAAGTATAAGGAGCCTCTACATCCGAGGATTGTGCGAGATGCAGGGGCAGTGGTCCATTTGGACCTACTGGCCATGCCACCGGGAGTGAGAGGCTATAATTACATTTTCGACGCTCGCGATAATCTCACAGGTTTTGTGGATGGGAGGGTCATCCGCAATAAGACATGTGAGACTCTGGCTATGTGCATCATGGAATACTTTCTCAGATATCCCTTTGTCATGGAGTTTGTGATGGACAGAAGTTCCGAGTTCACCTGTGGAGAGGTAAACGACTTGCTGCGGGGATATGGTGTGAAGGCAAGCTATACGACAAGGGCTCATCCACAGGCAAATGCTCCGGTGGAGAGGGGTCATACCACCCTTACAAACTTATTGGTAAAGTGGACGGATGGTAAAGAAAATCAGTGGCCTAAGCATCTGCGCGCAGCCTTCTTCGTGGAAAATATTACAATCAAGAGGTCCACGAAGTATGCCCCAGCGGCTTTATGTTATGGAAGGCACGCTACGCTTCCTATAGAGAGCTTTCTGACGACGTGGAGGCGGCAGGATATGGAGACCAACTTGACCTTCGAAGGATTGCTGGATTTGCAGGCAAGGCAGGTTGGCATTGCGGAAGAGAGAATTCAGGAAGCCGCGGATGGAGTGATGGACAGTCGTATGAAGGACAAGGAGAGGTGGGACCACCTTCCGCGAGTCAGAAAGGAGCCACTCGAAGTGGGAGATGTAGTGTTGTTGTATGACTCGTCTCTGGAGAAACAATGGTTGCGTAAATTGGACAAGCGATGGTTAGGTCCTTACCGTATTCGACGGTGTGGGCAACATGGGGCGTATGAGATCGAAGAGTTAGATGACACGCCATGGAGTGATTGGGTTTCAGGTTCGAAGCTGAAAACGTTTGTGGCGCGGGATTGAGGTGTATTGGAAAGTGTCTTAGATGAGTTTTCTTATGATTTGGTTGAGTCCATGACGTGGTAGGGTGGCATATTAGTTTAGCTTGGATTAGGTCTTGGTTTAAGAGTCCTAGGTTTTAGTAAGTAGGTCAGATATATAAGGGTCTATCTATACTCATTCTATTTTGCTCCTGTCATCCATCCTTATGTGTGCAGAGACAACTTTTCGAAGTTGGTCATAGCCAGTGAGGCGGGAGGATGGCGAGACATGGAGAGCAGCGGACAGCCGCGTCAGCGATCCTGGATCCATTTTGCTACTATGGTGGACATGTTTTTTCATTTCAGGATGGATTGGTTAGACAGGTTGGGCCCTCAGATTAGATTCCTCCCAGTTGATGGAGCGAGTTAGGGGTACAGGTAGGTATATGGAATGCGTGGCTCGGATTACGAGAGACTCTTTGGATTGGCGTCAGTTCGCCATGAGGGTGCTGAGGTTGAGACCCCAGCCTTTGGATCGACGGGGTAGGCCCATGCGTTTCGACGGGGCCAACCTGGACGAGTTTCTTGAGAGTTTCGCCATCTTAGCCAGTGAGCAGAGATGGACTGAGGTGCAGGGTATCCGACAGATTCGACATTGGATTATTCCTAAGCTCATACACGAGGTGAGTGCGTTGATACCCTCCACATTGTCCTGGAGGGGGCTTGAGGCAACACTTAGAGGAGCGTTTCCAGCTAGTAGGAGGCGCAGTTTGTATAGGGGAGATCGGGATTATATCCCAGAGTTTAGGATATGGGTTGGGGAGCGACAACGGGATCGTAGGCAGGGAGGAGATGAGCAGCACGATATCCCGCGTGTGCATCATATGGAGAGAGGAGCGGATTATGGTGAGACAGTTGTAGAGGCTGCTTATGAGGAGAGAGCCAGTGTCGTTGAGAGGCCAGCTGAGGCTACGGTCGGAGGAGAGGAGGCTATATTACCTACGGGTGAGTGGCATGACGGCTCGTCGGCGCCGAGTGTGGAGGTAGTGCGAGAGCTCGAGGCAGAGAGAGCTGGTCAGCAGGAGACTCGGAGAGTGGAGGAGATTGTTCAGCCACATGAGACGGCGGTGGCCCCAGACATAGGAGCGGATACGTTGGGAGGTTCGCTACCTCAGCAGGAGAGTGTGTCCCGAGCATCGTCAGGAGATAGGGGAGATCGACCGCTGAGGTGGAGGGACACCCATGGTGTGATAGATGGGCTGCCAGTGATTGAGGTGCGGTCTACGGATGAGCCGGTCACTACATCAGTAGGGCAAGAGCAGCAGGGGGATGTTGAGACATTGCTATCGCTAGGGGAGCTGTCTGCGTTGGAGGAGCCTCAGACGGGTGAGGAGGCGCAGAGATCTGAGGATTCCCTGACTACCCTACTTTATACTATTGAGTCCTCTAGCCTGTTGATGCGGCAGGGAGAGTCCCGATTGGCGGACGGAGAGAGAGAGACGCAGCGTATAGAAGATGAGGTGCTGAGGATAGACCCGAGGGCCCACATGGATGATCTCCACGCAGACGGCTTGGTGTCGTCACCGCTAGTCTTCGATGAGACTCCTCGTCGAGATGACGAGAGAGAGGGAGGCAGTATGGGTGCTCATGCCGAGACAGATATGAGGTCTACTCAGGATGAGCCGGAGACGCAGAGAGGGGAGCCCTGAACTGAGACACAGAGGGTATAGGAGCGCGAGCAGGCTGGTGGAGACACATGGTTAGCTGAGGAGATGAGGAGGATGCCGCCATTACGTTTCCCTAGTTGGAAGGCTTTTGAGCAGGTAGGCCAGGCTGCTAGGCCAGTTTTATCTGAGGATCAGAGGATTGGAGGACTTAGAGTGCTCCATGATGACCTCACACTGGAGAGGGACTACATCGCCAGAGGCCTTACTGCAGCACGCCAGGCGACTGAGGATGTGAGAGACTATGCTCGGAGAGTCGCTACTAGGTCCTTTGATTTATGCAGTGAAAGACGGGAGGAGCACGAGGCTTTGGGAGCATTGGTGGAGGACATCCGTTCCCTGGTAGAGAGGAGAGAAGTTCAGACTTTAGAGGAGGCTAAGCGGTATTGCGCATCCAAGCAAGGGAGGCGAATGACTGGAGGGCACAGGTACAGAGGGTGCTTACAGAGTATGAGCTTCTCGCAGAGGCATCAGATGGGGATCGTTTGGAGCGCAGAGTCGTCCTCGAGACAGTGCGTGCATCTCAATTGGAGAGCTAGGTATCGACCCTGGTCAGGCTGAGGAGAGAGATAGAGGAGCGGACGATGCAACTGTTCTATGAGGATGCTGCGACAGTCGGATGGCAGGAAGAGGTTAGACTGCGACGACAGACGGGAGCAGAGCCCATGTCGGCAGAGGAGCGAGAGAAGGCAGAGGCCGGACTCCAGGCGAGGTTGTTATCTGAGGCATCTGTGAGAGAGTTGGCGGAGGTCATGCAGCATGTCAGGCGTTTGTCTCGATCTGAGGTCGAGCGGGGTGAGACGCTGCAGGACGTAGTGCGGAGGATGGACGCGTTGGAGAGAGAGAACAGGGGGTTGAGAGATACAGTTCAGGGCCTCAGCCTGAGCATGGAGAGTTTGAGGCGACTGACGCTGTGCGTCGAGCAGAGCGTTATGAGTTTGGAGCAGGGGTAGAGGACTCACGTGCCGACAGGGCCGGTTGGTGAGAGAGCTTCAGGGGCATCATATTCTGCTACAGAGCGGACGCGAGTTTTTCGGGAGACGGAGCGATGGACCTTGGGTTTGGGAGTCACCAGACAGGACAGTTGGGCAGAGGGATCTATGGGAGTTAGACCGACATCAGAGGGAGAGACTAGCACTGTGGACAAGTTTATGCTTGCCACAAGTGAGGTAGCACCCGTGGGACAGGGCCAGATGCGTACTGTGGACCAGACTCCCCCTCTAGAGTTTGGAGTACGAGAGGGAGTAGTGGAGCCCCGAGATGGTATACTTCCAGACAGCGCGCAGGATCCACACGTGATACCGTTCGGGACCTTGCCCACCGCCGCATCTCCGAGCCCTGACGTGATGGAGGAGGTGGCTCGTGGACTTGCTCAGAGGTCTGCCGCACAGGATAGGAGGAGAACCACTGAAGGATCGGCGAGGGTGTTGAGTCCTGATGAGGTGGACAGAGCTATACAGGAGGTGACTACCAGATTAGAGAGCATTCAAACCCAGGCCTCAACCGCACCCAAGAGGGCGAAGGTTGGGGAAGAGAGCGCGCGTGACAGATGTTCATGGTGTGGCAGGGGAGGACATCATAGGGGAGACTGCCCTGCTTTTCAGCATGATCTTGATAGAGGGATTGTGCAGTTTGATGCACAGGGACGCCTTAGGGACATGCACCACACCCGCATCCAACAGGGACGCCATGATATGAGGGTGGCGGTATATAGCAGCCTGGGTTTGACACTGAGGGAGGATGAGTGACATCGGATTTTCCTCGACTTGGACTTCTAATCATGGGCATGAGGATTTGAGAGGGTGGTGCGATCTTGTTATGGGTTTTGTGGTATATGATGGTTACCTAGGACATGTTTTTGGTTCAGTTGTGAGTTAGTCGGGGTTGCCTAGATAGAGATATATCCTAACAGTGTGCTATTTAGGTGATAGGCCCAGGAGGAGGTGAGGATTTACAGTTCTTTGAGTCTATGATACGCCTGAGTACCAGACACAGACTAGTGTACATAAGGGGGAGACTTCGTGAGGTTTGAGTAGTGAGAGTGTGAGCTTGTGATACGGTGAATTGGTCGTATGAGGATCCAGGATGTGAGAGTGACTTAGGGGTGGTTCCTGACGACCAGAGACTATTCTCATGATTGGGAGTTTTTGTTTTTATGTAAGAGGGTACGTTTGAGTGCATTTGAAATCTTTCTCTTCGAGTTGTTTCTCTCCTAAGACTCAGAGCGTGTTATGTTTGGGTTTGGATTTTCGAGAATTCTCAGGGAAACATTTGTTGATCCAGACTTTGGCACGAAGGATGTTTCATGTACATATAGTTTCTATAGGTATCACGTTTACGATACCGCTTTCTTTGTCTATCTCTGATTGAGGATGTCTCACCTTTAAGTTTGGATCGTGATGTGAGGTCTCGTGTGGAACCGGGAAGCCAATAAACCTTTCTCACACCGAGTGTGAATCTTGCTCACTCTTGTGTTTATGGTCATTTTTGTATTTGACTGGTTGCAATCCCGCTTGCGGCCTAAGAAATGTGGATATTGGGATGGGGACCGTAGAGGAGTCACCCATGGAGGTGTTTATTTGGATGGGGGCCCGCAGAGGAGTCACCCATGTGTTTTGTGAGGCGGGGGCCCGATGATGAGTGGCCCGCGTGATTTGAAGGAAGTTTGTTTGATGAGATCAAGTGCGACGCAATGAAAGACCGTGGTGATTTCAGTTTGTTTTGCAGAAGACTGCCAAAGGATAACCAAGCTTATGAGATTATTTGTATATATAGTGAGAAACTCCCTCAACAAACAGGGTAACCTGGTTGTGAGGCTCTAGGACCCGCAGCCATTTCTGTCATGATCAAACAGTGCGACTGCAAGCTAAGGGTTGGTCCTAGGGTATATGAGAGGTCTAGGTCAGGGGCTAATCCGGTATCATTGGGCTAACCCCAGTGAAGGGCTGTTGTCCCGCGCAACCAGGACAGCGGACCTCTAGCCTAGCCTGAACTTGGAGCCTGGAAGGGTGACCTACACCTTGTCATCATTTTATTTTATAGTAAAGGGATTATTATTATTATTATTATTATTATTATTATTATTATTACTATTATCTATTATTATTACTGTTTACTATTATCATTATGGGTGCACTATATATTAAGCCAATTACGGGTCATTCCGAAGGACTCTGACTAGGGTGATGACTACGGGGTGCTTAGGTCCAAAGATATGAATCGCCTTAGCATTGCGAAAGCAATGTAGGCAACATCGTAGCCTAAAGATGCGATGAACCGTGACTTGGTCTGATCAGCCGAGACATGGTAAGCCTAGGGCAAGGCTATATCCATACCTGTGACTGGACGCCGGGGAAAGGTTGATTGTGATCTTAAGATTGTGAGGAGTGGCTTGAGTGCAGCACTGAGACAGTTGTGAAAAAGTGAGTTACTCAGTGGGGGTAGACCTTTGAGTAGTAAGGCTACCCAGGGGAGTATGCTATTGATATGAGATTCATAGCACGATTGGGCTACCTAGGAGGGCACACTTTGAATTTGCTGGTACTCAAGAGGGGTTGGCAATCTGCATCAATTTCTGCTGCAAAGTGGTCCCACTCGTGACCATTTGTCTTGCCCAAAGCTCAAGCCTGAAGATGAGAGTTGCTTGCAACTCGAATTTAGAAGGCACCCAACGAAAATCGGAAGGCGTCTAGGGCACGCGGAGGGGCAAGTGTTTGAATATTGGGGATGACCAATGGCGGTAGCACAAAGAAAGTATCTTTGTGAGTCAGACAGGAGATACAGGTTGGAGTCCTGCCCGTCAGAGGGATATCGCAAGACTAGAATGCTTGATCCAAAGCTAAGCCCTTCCGATTATACGGATTTGGTTATTCCTTTGGCCAGTCTATGTTGTTATTTGTTTCTCCAAGTGCGACGGGGACGTTGCTTAATAGGGTGTGGGTGGACTGTCGTGACAAACACCCTTACAAGGGTATTTGCAGTTGTTTTCAAAGGTAGCGCTGGGTCCGACCTTGGCCGCAGAAATGTGCCGATAGGACGAGTTTTGACGGTACTCGTGTCTTAGTAATTTTTTGAAGGCGAGTTGATTAACCAAAGTATGCAGCTTGAGGTTAGAGAGTATGTGGGCATACTTTTTTGAGTATGCGATTGTCGTAATTAGCGATTGCGGTCGGATTGACGGCCGACAGAGAAACCGGCCCCTTTGGGCAAAGATGCAAGGCATAGGGGGATTAAACTTTGATAAGCAAGTGTCATATGCGCCTTATGTGCGGGCGTAGTAGTTGATTTTGTAAAACTGGTTGTTTTGTTACCAGTATTGAGAAAAGTTAGTTGAACTTTGTTGTCAAATCGATGGAGGCTCGGAGTAAAGTAGTGCCCGCAACGGCGACGAGTATTAGAGTAGGGGCCTTAGTACTACCGAGGCAGCCCATTGGGTCATCACTAGTAGGGGTTCCGCATACCAAGTGCGAAGACCGCGGCCTTGGGGCCAGCGGCGCAATCGAGTAGGGAAGAGGGCCTACTTGAATATGTATGGTAGGCCTACCTAGTGGCGGATACTACTTGAATGAAATTCCACGCGCGATTGTGTTAGGTTTGGGTTTAGCCCTATTAGTTACAACATTCACCTTCACCAGGGAGATCACCTTCACCAGGGAGATCCGGGGATCGAGGCTTGCAAGCGACGATAGAGTAGAGGAGCGCAATTGGAAGAGACTGAGGGGTTGAGGGTGTTTAGGGACTATCCCCCTTGGTTTTTCCAAACGGGTCCAGTCGGGGTCTAACTGGCGAAACCAAGAGGGCGCCGGCGGGACCTCGTCATCGTCGGTTCTACTAATTTTAATTTTGATATTTTTTTACTTTTATTTTTATTTTTATTTTTTCTCTTGAAATCCCGTCTTGAACCAAGCCGGAAAACTGGCTCTGGGACCGACGGCGAAAAAGTACCGCGAGGAAGGATGAAAGGAACCTTGAAAGAAAGAAAAGAACGCTTGAAATTGTCGAGCGATGAGCGGATGGAGAGAAGTCTCACACCTGGTCGAGGGCAGACAGCGACTTGGTCGCCGCCATCATTGGCCAGGACGCTGGGTGCCTGCCAGCATGGGTTGTTGTGACAGCATTGCATTTGGGAATGATTGGAACTTTCCCCCGCGGGTGGCCATCAAGGCAGCCGATGACCTTGAGTACGCGCCTCTTTTAGCAGTGACGTTCAGGGTCCTGCGTATTCGGTGTGCTGACAAAATTCCTTTATCCTACCCGTCTTGAAAGCACAGACCGAAGGGGCCAACGTGCAGGTGAGCCTGTGGGTGCAAAGCCCTCGAAGCAGCGGCATCCCGAGTGGCGGGGATCTCCTGCAGATGCACCGTCCGCTAGCCAGGATCTGTTTCTAGAAGGCTGGAGTGTGAGCAGGCCCGTGGGACCTGAGAAATAGTCAACTGTGCCCGGGGAAGGCACGGTCTACCAGCCAAGGTTTGTTGTAAACAGATTCGAGTTGAACAGGTCAGCAGGATCAGTGCCACTGGGCCTAGCTCAGTTGGTACACCCGCAGACTGTTGGAAACCAGGTCTGCGGGATCAGTGTCACTGGGCCTAGCTAAGTTGGTACACCCACAGACTGTTGAAAACCAGGTCTGAGGGATCAGTGCCACTGGGCCCAACTCAGTTGGTACACCCATGAACTATTGCACGGGACTTTTCAGACTAGCTCACGAGGCTGTGGTCTGTTTTTCTGACTGTACCTGGATTCGAACCCTAGCCTGTATCTCAGCAGTTTGTGGGTATACCACCTAAGTTTGGCCTATGGGTGTTGGTTCCACGGGCCTATTTTTCAACAGCCTGCGAGTGTACCAGATGAACTTGCTTAAGTGATGATCCCTTAGGATTGTTTTTTCAACAGTCTGCGGGCGTACCAACCGAGCTACCGCTGGTACAGATCCCCCATAACTGTTTTTCAACAGTCTGCAGGTGTACCAACTAAGCTAGGTCCCGCAACTGCCGGTCCCACAGACCGACTTTCAGCACTCCGCGGGTGTACCAGCTGATCTATGTCCGCAGGTGCTGGTCCCACAGACCTACTTACAGTAGTGTGCGGTGGCTACTAACAGGCCTATGACTCGGTTGGTACACCGGTGCACTGTTGAAGTACAGACTTGAGTTCGAATTCCAATGGGAGCTGATGAGTAAAATGCTGCAGTCTTGACTACCCAGGCCCTGTACCTGGCCCGGGACCGGTGTTGCATCAATGGGCCTTGCACGATTGGTACCCCCTGAACTGTTGAGATATAGACTCAAGTTCGGGTTTAGATACAATCACGTGAACAGAATAAAATAACCCTGAATTACCAGGGACTGGATCCTTAGGGACATCTGTTCAAATTGGAACGATACAGAGAGGAATTAGCATGGCCCCTAACACACATAAAAACAAGGGACCAACTTGTTCTCTTTTTTGTGTTCTGAAATTTTCGAGAAAAGTGTCTCGTGGCTAGACGCGCAATGAGACCGCGTGGAGTAAATGGGGTAAATGTCGGCAACAGCAAAGAAGATGAAGTCGGGAGGAAGAAGAAGCAGGGCGGAAATGAGAGAGGAGGTGGCAGGGAGAAAGATGAGAGGAAGTAATGGGGAAGTACCAAAACAAGGAGAGAGAGACGGTAGATTAGAGGAGGGGAACCAGGTGGGATGAACCTGGGCGCGGATTTGTGCCAGGTGCAGTTGGGAAGATTGAGAAAGGCAGAGATGGCGAAGAGGGTGAAGTGCAAGGAGGGAGAACGTGCTTTCTTACCTAATTTTTAGTAGGAACCGTGGAAAAGGAAAGTCAGGTAGGAGGTTTCTGGGCTAGGCGAATCTAATGGTGGTATTAGTGTGGGGGGGGAGTTAGTAAGAAGTAAGGTAGAGGGAAGAGATAGTGCGAGGAGAGATTGGAAGGAAATAACGAGTGAAGAAAACGAGAGCAAAAAAATATGATATCTCGCTCGTTCCTCAGCGGAATCGAGCGAGAGAAGATCCTAAATCGGGGTTTTTTGTCATCCTGAGTATGATAGTGGTGTCTGAATTGATAGTAGGGCGTTACTTGTTTTTTATCTGGGCTGCAGGGGCTGCGCGGTTCTACGGGAGTTTATGAAAGTAGTAATGTAACTTTCTGAATTTTCAGCAGAAGAACGAGTATCACCTTGCTTGCTGGGTAAATAGAGGAGCATAGTCTATGGAAGCATGCCTCAACTGAGCATTGCCATGCATCTTAATCCCGGTTTTACTACACACGGTCATCAGCAAGATCCCGTTGTCCATCCTCATGTATGTTCCCATAGGGGCGATGTACTTGGTCGATTTCCAGCGGGAGATTCATTCATCATTTTCGCTCATTGATGGGCGCAGCAGGCAGTGACCTCCTTGGCGTGTATCCTTCTTGGTTCTAGCGAGAGGTTCATTCATCACTTCCGTTACTGATGAGAGCAAGCGGCAACCGTGGTAGCAGCAAGTTAGACGAGCATAGTGTGACTCATCAGAGCTTTCGTTGTCTCCCTGCACTCGATTCAGTAAAAATGGATAGCAGACTCTGTTATCACCCACCTTGCTGTCGGTCTTATACTGATCGACATCTCTTGATTTACTCCTTGTAATCGTTGCAGATCATTGTGATCACCCTCGTACTTGAGATCGTGCATGTAGTGTAGAGTTGTCGGCAGTTGCACGACTATCCCTGGTTTATCATTTTACTCTTTAAAGAAGCATAGGTGTTGTCGTCGTGCTCGCTGTTTTCCTAGCGACTCACGTTGCCATTTGAATTCTTGCCTGTGGCCGTACTTCCAAAGGGGAGCGGGTCAAGCGAGAAGTGGCAACAGGGGTTATGAATGTTTACCTTGTAGTGGATTGGTAGAGCTGTTGATGCAGGGTGAACCAATAATTGAGCTACGTAAGCAAGTTGCCTATTGTTTCGGTGCGAGCGTTAGGTGATGCACCTTCCCGTTTCCTTAGTAGTAGGTTCGCTTTTCCATTTGCCCTTCGATATGTGTTTGGGGCCGCTTTTGCCTGACTATTTATGCTTTGGCTCGTGGCTGTGGGGTATACCGCCCACAAAGCCAGCTAGTTATAAGGCCGGTAGGGCTCTGTTGACCAGGGAAGATTTGATGTTGTGATAGTCTGGTCCTTAAGTTAATAATGTTTCCCGTATACTCTAAGTCACTGCGCATAGTCTGGGTAGGTTGTTAGCTGTAAAGTAAAAATTTGTCATTGAGAGCGGTCGTGACTTAAAATAGTTGGGAAACTAATGCAGCTGGTCGATTGGTGAGTTGTTGTTGTGCAGTCCGTGTTGTAGTGCTGCACCTTGATAAGTCTGTTTTTTGCTGTTTCTCAGCTACTAGTAGGAGTTTCACAGTTAGCTGAACTACTTTAGCTACTGTGTTTTCGTTATAAGATTTTGGAATTCGACATTTTGTTTTCATGAGTCGTTAGTCACAATTAGGTTCAAGTAAATTCTTCCTTTTGTGTGTCTACTGATTCCAAGTTTTGTTGTGGATTGTTGAGGGGGCCGGACGTCTTGGCCGAATCAGTTCTAGTTATCGTACCTTCGTCATATGTCATTGACAAGCCTTGCTAACTGCAGTGTTGAGATTGTTGTATACGGGTTGTCTTTGCTGCGAGTCATGGTATGAATAACAGTTGCTAAGGTTTCCGATGACCACTGCTTGCTGCTGCGACGCGCACCTGTTGAATATCAGTGCTGCATTTTCGCTGTGTTGTGCCTGACATTCAAATAGAGCACAACGGGGGGGTGCTCTATTTGGAAGCGACGTTTTTTTTCAGCTACACAGCGTTGGTCTGGCCAGAGATAGGGGCATTACGGTTAGAGGAGGCGATTGAGCGTTGAGTCGGGGGTTATTACTGCGACCTTAGGAGTCGTTTGAGGATCTGACGGTCAACAACAGGGCTTCGGTTTGGTCAACAACGGTGCAGCAGCTTGTTTTGGTTATTGTTTGCGGGAGCTCCACCAGAGCTTAGAGTTAACCTTGGAGGTCGGGAATACTGAGGTAACTACATTGACCATTTTGTATACTCGGTATTGTTACCCCTACTTGTACAACTCACTAGTTTGACTGTTACGTATGCATGCACCCCTATTTTGACTTTTGTTTGTTTTATTTCAGGAGAAAAGTCAGGTTAAAGTAAAAAAATGTGTGTATAAATTCAGATATTATTATACTGTTTCACTGAAATCAAATTTGTGTGGCTAAGAAAATTAACCTGACTAACAGGTTGCCTGCGATTGTCTGGGTTTGAAAAGGTTGGGTATTGTGTCCACAAGGGACTCGCTCAGCGCTTTGTTTACTTTGATTGCTTGGAGGACCTGACAATGTTTCCATAAGGGATTGGTCAGGTCGCTCTGATTGTGGAAGCAGAAAGGAGAAATGAATCTTCTTTTGAATTTGAGTCTCGCTTCAGTGATTGTTACTGTTTGGTGAATTTTTTTTCTTTGTCATTTTGATAGTTTAGCCTGTTAAAGCTCGCTTATGCTTGAGCGACAGAAAGGTAATCGCATATGCCTGGTCTTGTTTGAGGTCTTTAGTGGTCACTCGCTGAAGCATTGGCTACGTTATTTGTGACGCAGGTTGTAGCTACCTAAGGGAGATTAGGTGTGATAAGCTTCATCAATTTTCTGCTATCACTGAATAGCAGGTCATTCATTCGATCGAATTGATCGATTTACGACTCAGCCATACCCATCATGATACCCATGCCAAGATGTTTTGAATCTCCCTGCTATAATGACATTCCCTCAAAATGAGAACCTTTCTATCCCTCATACCCATCTCCTTTGAAATGGCCATGAAAAGAGTTGAGAAAGCTGAATAGAAAGTGGGGGTATGCCAATATTAAAAGAGGGGGTCGGTGGAAGGGGCATGTGGGACATGAATTGGGAGACAAAGGATTGACCACGTTAGTGGTATTTTGTGTACGAGTGTCAATGGGATTTTGTGTGGATGCAGGTTGGTATTAGAAGCCAGGAACGGCTCCTCGAATAATAATGTTTTGGAATGATGAGCTTAAGGCGGGTAGCAAAAATCAACTCGGGATTGTGAGAATGGCTTACCCCGACTTCCCTCAAGAGTCTCTCTATTCCCTTCTAAACCCCCGATCTGCACCTTGGATTCCTGATGTTGACCTTGAAAACGGACTTAGCGATTGTGTGAGAGAGATGGTCTCGGAAATGCTACGGAATTTCCTTCTTTCTCTTAGTGATGGTCTTCTGAACCTTCGCGTGATCGTTACGCTTATCCTTATTGTGGTTGAAAGTTGGACTGGATAGTCCGCGAGAGGTAAGAGAACACTGTCATCTGCGGTATAAGCTCTCCCTCGCGACAGACTCTCTTCTTAGCCCTACACGTGAGACGCGAGAAGCTTGAGGGTCGGTGATCACTCTTAGTGGACGCCTTCAATATTGAAAGGCTAACTCTTTGGGGAGCAAGCAAGCCAACACCTGAGTATCTAAGGCACTCCTCGGTTCCATCGAGAAGTGTGCGGTTATGATTACTCCGTAAAACACCATTACGGAAAAAAGGGATTTGTTTTCAAGCTTCATGGCTTCGATATGATTAAATCTGTTCCTTTCATGGATTTTATATTGAGTACTTGATCAGATTCTGTGAGAAATAGGATGGGAAAAATTATGGGTGGTTCCGTTAAGGGACCAGGCGATAATCCAATTAAGTTTATCAAGTTTTCTTCGAGCGGAGGACTACCGTGTGGAAACCTAATCGTCCTAGTCGACCGGCGTATGGCTCCGTTTAGGAACTCAGCCAGCCTATGACGAGGGTCTGCGTACGGGTTCAATCCAGGTGTTAGTCGCGCGTGCCATTATGCTACAGCGAACGAGCAAACGCCCTCGGCTGACCTACCTCTGCGACTGCATCTTAAAAGCTCTCGCACATGGGTCAGTAGCTCGGCAGGGATATGCCCACCCACGGGATGGTGACAGCTCCCAACGGGTGGAGGTAAGTTGTGCCTCCCGCAGCCTCTGTCCTGTCGCAGGAGCGCGCGAGAGGTATGGTTGACGCACTCGGCCAGAGCGGCACCAGGGCGTGCGTTTGTTTCCGCACGTCCGTCAAGCCCGGCCTAATCCTGCATGACAATGGCTGGGTGGGTCCCGTTCACGAGGGATCGATGCGCTCGACACCGCCCCGACACCCCTGTTCGCACCCGACACCCCGGCCCTGACCCCCAAACCCCGCCCCGATACCCCGACCCTGCACCAACAACCCCGGTCGCCCCCACACCCGACATCCCGGCCCCGACCCCGCACCCCG
>BFEA01000187.1:2348149-2363997 GCA_003427395.1 Chara braunii
AAGGAGACATGCGAGGCTGTGACTGTCATCGAGACGCCGCCGATGCTGGTCGTTGGTCTGACGGGCTACATCATGACTCCTCGAGGGCTTCGGTCGTTGGTGACTGTCTGGGCTCAGCATCTTAGCAAGGATCTTCTCCGAAGATTCTATAAGAATTGGTACAAGTGCAAGAAGAAGGCGTTCTCCAAGTACGCACAGAAGTACGACACTGCCGAGGGGAAGAAGGACTTCCAAGCGCAGCTTGAGAAGCTGAAGAAGTATTGCACTGTCATCCGCGTTCTCGCCCACACGCAGGTGCGCAAGTGTCCGGGCATCGGACAGAAAAAGGCTCATCTTATGGAGATCCAAATCAACGGCGGAACGCCGGCGGAGAAGGTGGATTTCGGCGTTAGCTACTTCGAGAAGGCCGTTCCCATCTCCGCTGTTTTCGGGAAGGACGAGATGATTGATTGCATCGGAGTTACCAAGGGTCATGGACACGAGGGCGTGGTGACCAGATGGGGAGTGACTCGTCTTCCCAGAAAGACCCATCGTGGTCTGCGAAAGGTCGCTTGTATTGGGGCATGGCATCCCGCGCGTGTTCCGTACACTGTGGCGAGACCCGGTCAGCGAGGTTATCATCACAGGACGGAGATGAATAAGAAGATTTACAAGATCGGTGTGGCTGGTGACGAATCTCACAAGGCGATGACGGAGTACGATCGCACGGACAAGGATATCACGCCGATGGGAGGTTTCCCGCACTATGGTATTGTGAAGGAGGACGACATTATGATAAAGGGTTGCTGCATGGGCGCGAAGAAGCGTGTAAATACCTGTCTCTTATACACATCTAGATGTGTAGGCGATGACGGAGTACGATCGCACGGACAAGGATATCACGCCGATGGGGGGTTTCCCGCACTATGGTATTGTGAAGGAGGACTACATTATGATAAAGGGTTGCTGCATGGGCGCGAAGAAGCGTGTAATTACTCTCCGCAAGTCACTCTTCCCTCAAGTGACTCGTACGGCAATGGAGCAAATCAGCCTCAAGTTCATCGATACCTCGTCCAAGTTCGGCCATGGGCGCTACCAGACGACCGCAGAGAAGCAGAAGATTTTTGGCAAAGTCAAAGCCAAGTAAAAGAGATAAGTGCTGAGTTGTTCCTATTGGAAGGGGAGAGGCGAAATATTTTCGGCGATTTGATTGTGAGCTCGTGCGAGGAAGGCGTTTTTCGGCCTTGAGTGGTGGTTTTGTATTGACCGATCGGTCGGGTGTTTTCTTCGAGGCGGAGTATATTGGATTCAGCCTGCCGTGTAATGCCTTACCAACTGTCGAGTCTTCTCTTTCTCGAGCGCTCTCTAGCATCTATCATCTCTGTTCTTCATTTTTTCCTTGTCTCCTCTTCTTCTCTCTCTACTCTTTGTTTTTCTATCTCTTCTCTCTTCGCTCGTTGTTGCAACGGGAAACTACGTGGCGGTCACAAAAAGAGTTTGAAATTACGCTTTGGGCAAGAAGCAGTTTTGAATTGCACTTCGGACAATGTATGCAAGCTAACTTCCCGGTCAGGTAGGGTTTCGTGGGGTGTGTGTTATGCTTGGGGCAATACCCGAAGTGCAATTTCAAACTGTTTTTGTGACTGTACCGAAGTTAACACTTCTTTCTTTCTCTTCTCTGTGTTCTCTCCTCTCTTCTCTCGTCTATTTCCTCTCGTCTTCTATTCATTTCTTTTTCCTCTCTTCTTCATGTCTTTCGTGTTCTTTCGTCTCTCTTCCTTCCTCTGTTTTCTCTCTTTTATTCTTTTCTCTTTCCTCTTTATTTCATGTCTTGTCCTCTCTTCCCTCGTTTGTCTCTCTTGTCTCTCTTGAGTATCTATTGTTTCCTATTCCTCTCGTTTCTCATTTCTCTCTTCTCTCTTGTCTGAACTTCTCTTTGCCTGTGTTTTCTCTCTTTCATTCTTCTCTTTCCTCTTTATTTCATGTCTTGTCCTCTCTCGTCTCTCCTCTCTTCCCTCGTTTGTTCTTGTCTCTCTTGAGTATCTTTTGTTTCCTATTCCTCTCGTTTCTCTCGTTTCTCTCTTCTCTTGTCTGAACTTCTCTTTGCCTGCCTATTTTGCATAGCTTCTCCGGTCTTTTCTCTCGTACCTCTTCCTGTCAACCCTACGTTGATGTTGATGGATTCTTCCGCATACCGATTTGTCTTTTCCCGCCATTTCCTCTTCTCTCATCTCCTTTTATCAAGTGAGTCAGGTGTTGATGTGCCCACTTTTTCCTCCATCCTCTCGCTGGTATACCTTTTTTTTTTTCGGGGGATGATGCTTGTTTTGTGAAATATTGACCAAACTTACCGATCAAACGGATGGACAGTAAGTTTGGGTTTCTTCTGGATGGGTAAGTTGACTAATGGTTAACGAATGTTTCTGTTTTGTTTCCTTTTTCAGGTATGTTGTTGTTATATGTTGCGATCGTCTTCTCTCTTCTGGTTCAGTTGCGGTATCATGTTTATGAAAAGGAAGAATGTGGAACTGGCAATCAATCATTCGATGACAAATTATTTTGTCAAAATTTCTCAGTTAGGGATCTCTACTTTTATGTATTGTTTTTGTATCAGTCCGTCGTTCACTGCTGTAGGGGCACACTGCGATGGCTGGCAATGTTGTGGAAATGGTCTTTCAGGAATGCTGGGTAAAAATGACCCGGACCGCTTCGTCCTTAACGGAGGTGGTTCCCGATCGTGTTTTACTGTTTATTTTTTTATCTTTTTGTGTCAATCATGAGGTATCGTGTGAAGTGTTTGCAGTGTAGATACAACACGACGGTGTTTGAGAGTAGGGCATTGCGGTTTCGCTCACGCTCAGTTGAGGGGATTATAAATATTCTGAGTTTGATGAGATCATCCTCTTCCGTCCTCCCCCCGAACATAACGGATATGCGTTTTAAACGAATACAACAATGCATTCGTTTGCAGCGCATATTCGTTATGTTTGAAAGGGCTGCAGCCAACCTTATGGGCACAAGGTGGCCGGGCCCAGGCCGAGTAGGGTCAGGTCTGGGCTGTCGCGGAGGGCCCGAAAACAGGAGAAAATGTGCTGTTTCTCTTCATGTTCAGCCGAAGACTCGTTAGTCTTTTCCCACTTACGGGCTCCCTCCACTTACCGAAGTTGTAATATGAGAGAATCTTCCAGCGGAACATGGCCACTTCCTTTGCCGCTTCACGCTGCCACTTGGTCGCGCGTTGTCAGACAGGGCCGGAGACAGCGAAACGGAGCGCAGCTCACGCACACGCACACACTCAGAGAGAGAGAGAGAGAGAGAGAGAGAGAGAGAGAGAGGGCGCTACAGGTGAGTTCATTTTTTCTTGAGTTCACTTTTAGAAATCCGATTAGAACGCTCATGCATTTAATTCGAATACAACGCATTTGCGTTGTATTCGAATTGCTGTCCTATTTGAGAAAAATGACCGACTTTCGAGAAAACGGTTGTTTGGAAAACTCAAATACAATGCGTATGCGTTATGTTTGGGGAAAGATGGTGGCCATCCAATTGATAAATCTGGACATCGCTTATCAATACCGGGGACTTAAGGTATCATATACAGTATCCGAGGAGATTAGGTTATCATCCTGAATATAGATCAGATTGTCATCCCGAGTAGATTAAATTATTATCCTGAGTTGATTAGGTTTACTGTTCTCAGTCGATTTGGTAATTATTTCGAGTATGTTAGGTTATCATCCTGAATATAGATTAAATTGTCATCCCGAGGTAGATTAGATTATTATCCTGAGTCGATTAGGTTTATTGTTCTCAGTCGATTTGGTTATTATTTCGAGTATATTATATTAGGTTATGATACTAGGTGATCTTTTCTCCTGACGGGTCACGTTGGCAGTGTATACGGGGAAAAGGATGTGTTTTGTAGAATGAAGAATGCGTAATGAGCGTTAATGTGCCAACGTGACACCTGCCGCTCATTATCTGTAATCCACCGCGACAACCCGACTCTGGCAGTCTGACACCTAGCGCTACCCCCGTCCCCGCGTGAATCTTGCTCAAGTCTTAACGGAACGGCAAGGAGCGGTTCAGAGCGGAAGAGCTGTCGACCGAGCGAGCACAGGTCTCTCGCTCTCTTTCTCTCCGTTTTCCATTCTTTCTTGTTCTTGGATTTGTTTTTTGCTTTTCGTCGTCTAGGTTCTCGTTTTTGTGTTTTCGCTTCCATTTTTTTTTTCTTCAGTTTGCCCCCTTGTTTATTCTTTTCCAGTGTCACACAACCGCACAGTGAACTAAACCGAACGGAAGGCGTCAAGACAGTATGTACTGCTGGAATTCTTCAACCAATTCATCAGGCAGGATCTAGAATCACAGTATATTTCCAGAGTGTACACGAGCAAGGCCCGACTCGCTTTGTCCATGTGCTGTTGATGCCCTTTTGTGCTCTTTTGTTTTGAAAAGACAACCGTCGCCTGCCGTGCTTATATGGAGATGGTGGATGGGAGAGGATCTGGAGGTGGGATAGGATATGAAGACGGTGAGATGATGACCGACCAACAACACATTTCTCACATAAGACGATCCTTTCAACTGGGGCGTCAACACACGGAAAAAGTATGTATTATGTACACAAGAAGTTTTTGTCATGGTCGATGAACTTGTAAAATATACCGTTGGAATCAAGAATAACGATGTAAAGCCTCGGTAGTATTTTCAGGATATTCTTGAAAGCTGAAAGTCTGAAAAGGTGAGTGTAGCGAGGCCAATCGCTACCTTCTTCCCCCGAATACAACGTACGGTCATTATAGCTGTATTTAGACTGAACGATACGCCAAATTCAGCTATACTGACCGTACGTTGTATTCGGGGGAAGAAGGTAGTCATCCAAGCAACCCACATACACATATACATACACAGACACTCTCTCTCTCTCTCTCACACGAAAAAAAAAAAAGAAAAAAAAAGGACACTCAAACAGCTACATTTTTGCAGCAGCACCGAATTCGGATTTCCCACGCGAGCGCATTATGGAAAGATGCATGCAAACAATCATGGCTATCGTGGAAATACTACCGAGGCTTTACGTCGTTATTCGTGATTCCACAATATATTTTCTAAGTTTTTACCAACCTTGGCAAAAATTGTTTGTTTTTTAACGTCCTCTGCAGTGTGAGGGGAAAAAAAAACAAACCTTGTGTACATGCTTCGTCCATGTGTTGACGCTCTTGTTGAGACCATAGTCTTATGTGAGAGTTATGATGATGGCCGGTCATCATCTCACCATCGCCGTATCTTATCCCACCTTCTCCAGATCTCCATATGAGCACAGCCCCCGACGGTTTTTTTTTTTTTTTTTGTAGGGGGCGCACCTGGGGCAAGAGTGTTCAATTGTTTCTCTGGACTCTGTGTGGAAGTTCTCCCTTGTTTTATTCTCTCTCACTGAGCACGCTCACCACCAGCTTCAGCGGACTCGCTCTTTCGATCGATAGATAGGACTCTCTCTCTCCCACCATCAGATTTAGCTGACTCGCTCTTACCCCCCATACATAACTCTCTCTCTCTCTCTCTCCTCTACCCCCCGTACATAACTCTCTCTTTCCCCCTCCTCCCCGCCCCACCCGCCGCTTTCCCTCCCTCGCCCCCTCCTGCGCTCAGTATCTTCACTGATTTTCAACTGCCAAGATCTGTTTCTCTTTCGGGTACTGACGTCATTTTCCTACGTTTCTTTCGACTATTGAGTTGTACATTCTGATGAGATCGTGTAGAGGGAGGTCTTCAAGGCAGAGACAATCAGAGCGTATGGAAAAGGGTGCAATGAAAAAACGATGTTAGTCAGCCATGCACATGGAGCGAGAAAGCTCTGATAGACATGGATGGAGATTTTGATGATATTCATTCGCTGGTGCTGGGATGTCAGGAGCGTAATTCGGCGTATTTTTGTGATGATCCATGTGTCATTGAATTATGCCAATGGTCGAACTCTGTTCCTGCCATAAAAAAAAAGAAAGGAAAGACGAACAACTCGGCATGGTAGAATGAGGTGCGAAGATGGAGTCGGTGGTGACATTTAATGAAGAAGAGGTCACGGGCCAACAATAGAACAGGATATGACAGTTGTTTTTTGGTCTTTCATTTTTTTGGGATGCATGTCAAATTCTTCTTCTCTGGGTGGAAAGTACGGGTGGATGCGGGAGTGAGGAAAGCCTCTTGATAAGTGCTGGGGCGCAACCAGCCGAAACGCGTCGAGGAATGTATGCGTCTGAGCAGCAGATATGTCCGCGTGGTTATGAAAGCTCTGTTTGAATGTACGGGGACGAGTGGCGATTGGCCTCGCTACCTTTCATTTCATTTCTTCTTCTTCTTCGTCTTCTTCAATGCCCTAGCACGTTTTGCAAAGGGCACCATGGCACTCAAAGAGCCTTGGCGGAGGCTGGTTGAGTGCGTGGTATGCTGGCAGGCAAAGAAGGGTAATAGACGATTGTACACTGTGTAGATATTGAAATAGGGATATTTAGATATGGAAATGGGGATATATGTAGGTGTTAATTTCAAGTAGTCTGTCCTCCTTTTTACAGCTCTGCTTGGCATCCGCGTGGAGAAGACCCTCCGCCTGGTTACCCTATGCCGATTTTCCCCATCGGCAATGCCTGTCCACCCCCCGTCACCGTGATGAGGGACTGGTACAGCCTTGCTCTCGCACCACAGCTGTGGTGCAAACCTACCCCGTGGGCTGGGGAGAGATCCGGGTTGGTTGGTGTTCCCCCGTACTATAAATAGACTACTGAGATGATGAGATAGATGCGTACTACCAAGAATAGTGAAAACAGTGGGCAACTGCCTTTCGTACACGCTGTGAAAACTCTTCAAAACATAGTCGCGTGTACACATCTCAGCTCATGCGCACAATCCCCGACGCGTTTCGATCGCTTGCGCATATCATCCTCAGGGGGCTTTCCACATATCCCTGCCTTGCGGCCCACCGTCAATCCTCCAATCCTTCTGAGTATAAAGGGCCGGCCTTGCCCTTCTATATACTGTACACCGAGTGTAAGTCTAGCCAGCATGGTACTCCCCTCCCCAACGGGTACTTCCACGAGCTACTACAGCTAAGACTGGTCTGCCGCATAGACGTTGTGTCGGACTCTATAAAATCCGTTACGTGTTGGCCCCTCAACGGTCTCTCAGCGGGCGTTAGACAGTCATTCCACATAAGCCTCACAGCTAAGACTGGTGTGCCGCATAGACGTTGTGTCAAACTCAATAAAATCCGTTACGTGTCGACCCCTCAACGGCCGTCAGATAGTCATTCCACATAAGCCTCCGATCATCGACACGACGGCTATCCCTTCAGGTCAGCTTTTCCTGTATGTTCACGTGTTCAAAGACTGCTATCCCTTCAGGCCAGCTTTTCCTGTATGTTCACGTGTTCAAAGCATTATGCACGGCTAGCGGCTGTTTTCCGCAGATAGTTCTTCCAACGTTCACTTTCCTCCGTCAAGCTTCACCTTTCTCCAACTCTGATTTTCCATTGGGCTACTTCCGACATGCAGCATATCTTTCCCACTCTTTTTTGGAAATGGGCGGGTGCAGCCCGGTAGTACCGGGACTGGGCTGCCAAAGTGGCAGGGGGGCTACCGTGGCATGCCTACTAGTCCAAAGCCACGTAATTCCGAGGACAAATACGCTTGCCTATTTATATATGCTTGTCCAAAGCCACGTAATTCCGAGGGCAAATACGCTTGCCTATTTATATATGCCGATAGTACGATCGTCCTTATTATTCCAAGCCTGCAAATTTCAAAATTCCTATCGCGTCCGCTGCTGTCGACAAGCCTACCGCTAGGAAAGGAAAGGAAAATACGATGTAATTACTTAACTGCCTACGCAAAATTCTTACTGAGCAGTAAACCAGACATACTACCCCATAAGTAGAGCCGAATCCGCCACTAATTTTTCGCGTGCTAATAACCCATTGTACCAGGTTCTCGAGCAGCCTCAACCAAGGCTCCCTGAGAACGCTGGTGCCCTTAGCAAAGCATGCTAGGGTATTGAAGAAGAAGAAGATGAAATAGACGAGAGAAGAATATGGATTACTTTTTCAAAAAAATACGTTTGCTACAGTAGAATATATCGATCCTTACCCGTTGCTAGCGGGCAAGCGGTGAAACGACTGTGGATTCTGGTAGGGACTGATTTAATTCTCCGCTGTAAATTTGTAATTTATTTTCTAATTTGTTTGTAATTTACTGTGACAATATCACCCGTTTGGGATTTTTATTTGGGAGCGCACGTCCAGTTTGTCACAAAGATATGGGGGAATTTGTCCGTTTGCTGGTCTCATGGGCAAGGTCTGAAACCTTCTGTATTTCTGAAGTAGATAGTACCTATCTGTGCGGAAATTAATAGCTTAGCATAGGCTATTGAGTAGATAATACTATTAATTCGAAGGAAAACAGGCGTACAGCACCGGTAGTACCATTGGATTTCCTATTTCGTGGAAATCCTGGTTATCTGCTGCCAGTTAGGGCCGGCGGTAATATGCTCGGAATTTATTGGCGGGATATTAAGTTGTAAGCCGATTTCAAATTTGAATGCTGCCGATACATAACTGAACGATGCAGTGGCCTAGGACGATGCGTGTGGGACTACGCCGGTAGCTTGTTGAATGGTATAACGGGAGGGCAAGGCCGTCGGCCCTCTATTCTCAGTTGCTTGGTCGGCAAGTCTGGTGGGATCTGGGGAGAAGCCCGCTGAGGAGTGCCAGGAGTGCAGTCTGGCCGAAACACGTCGGGGAAATTTCGTGTTTTCTGAGAGCTGTACATGCGGAGTACGAGAAGCGGTCTATGCCCCCTGTTTTCCACTATTCTTCTTCTTCAATCCTGATCGAAAATGGGGCGAGATTGTGCTCTTCGGGAACTTTTCTGGCAGTTTTTTGGGAATTTCAATGATTCTTCTCAGGTGTGGCAGCAGTGCACTTGGTGGAGACCAATGACTAGAACAAATGGTCGTTACGGCTGCATTTTTCCCAACTTTCAGTCCAGGTACAGCGATGATGGCCGTAGGTTCTATTCTATTCGGGGGAAGACGGGGTAGCCGTAGCAATATTTTTAGATCTGAGCGATGATCCTCCACCGCCCAGATCCTTTGTCCGTCTTGATGGCTGACAAGCAATTGCTACAATTTTCACTTCTTTTGTGAAAGGGCCTCCGCGCTTAGAAACCATCGCCGAACTGACTGATACAGCCAACTAATTCTTATTTAGTTAAGAATTATCTGGGTATATTTGGATCTGAACTCATGTCTGCATTTGAACATCTGATGGTGGTAGTTCTTACTATCTTATCAGTCATCTACCTCGTTCAGTAGTGGATTCGAACTCGTGTCCGCATTTTGACAGCTGATGGGTGCTCGGCAACCTCGTAGCTAGACCCGTTGGTCGCTTTCGAATTCATTTTTTGTTTATGTTCTCCCTTTTTTCGTTTGTTTGAATTCCGAATTTTGGAAAATCTGGGAAGTTGTGGAATATTTGAAAATCTGCAATTGTCAATACTAATCCTGGCATCATCGTCCTGCTCTTCTCCTACTGTCTTTCCCTTTTTGACGTAAGAAACGAAAGAAAAAAGAAATGTCCTGCCGAGGAACTATTGGATGTGACCTCAAGCGGTTGTGGTCGCGTATGATAGGAATAGTTGCGAAGGGGAAGCGCGGTCTTATCGAAATGTCTGGTGAAAACGTTTACAGAACTACGTAGGATTTGCGTACATTCAACTTGAACTAAAATCCATAAAGCAAGTGAGGGATTTTAAGGTCATGCTGAGAACTGCTGCCGGTCACGGTGATCGCCGTAGTAATCGCGATCGCCTTCGAGATATAGCGGTGACAACGAAGTCTTTGCCCGTCTTAGCCTATTCCACCCTCTATCCTGTCTAGTGATAGTTGTTCGGCTCTTGCGTATCATTAGTACAAGTGGAATGTTCTTGTCAGGCTTCTCACGACTTCGTTTACGAGATTATAAAATCTATCGAATGTAGGGTTTTCCCATTCGTCTCGAGTTTGCGATTTTGGTTCTACCCATGCACCCAGCTCAGTTGGTACACCCATGAACTGTTGAAATCATCCAAGTTCAACTCCAGATATAATCAGATGACCAGAGTAAAATCATTTTGAATTACCTGGGGCTGGTCAGTTCAATCATGATATCTCGGCGCCGTCGCCGGAAAGAAAAAGAAAAAAAGATCGGTCGTTTGTAGGAGGGCCGTCGTTATTTAAGGTTGGCGCGCGCTTCTTCGAGAGGGTACTCAACAGCAGGGGAGGGGACACCTCGCCGTCAATCCTGTATGTCTATATCCGTCCGTCACGCCTTTCTTCAAGTTGCTGTTAGTGGATCATTCTCATGATCTGAAGGATGTTCCTCGTGCCGTTGTTCACAGCGGCTGTGGATGAGTCGTTTTTTTAAGATTAACGTTGCTGAGATGAAATATATGGATTCAATTGCTCCCCAACCTAACTTGAAATGCACGACAGTGACTCAAGTTGTGTATCGCTCGTCTGCAAAGTCGGTCATACTAAATTGATGACCTCCCTTTATGTTGACAGAAGGTTTGCGTCTTCTCTCTCTTAAGCATCTTCGATACCCTGCGCGCCGTTACCATGCAACTTCCGCGTTCCATGCTGAGCTCCTTGTGCGTCTGAGTCGTTTGTTTTTATTTTATTTTTTGTTTCTATGCCGAGGGTAGAGATTTTCTCTGCCGTTGATTCCTTGTTTCGTGAATGCTGGTCTTGTTTAAAAGCTATATTTCCTCGGAACTGGGTCCCGCATCCCGAATATCAAGTTTATTTGATGGAAATCAGGTTTTTAGCGCTTAACCAGTTCGAGGAATGACTGTTTAATCCTCCTGATCCGACAACGGGGCAGCATTTTTTTATTTTTTTTTTTTAATGAGCAGCAGTTTCTTTACCATTGTTGTCCAATGATTTCTATTGCTTATATGTTATTTCAATTTGGTTGCAGGATCCATTCCTTTGTCTTATGGTAGACAGCGCGACAGGGAATGCTATCTTCTTCGGGAGTACGCAAAGTACCTCTTCTCCATTAACGTGTCGTGAAGATAAATGGGTTGACTGTAGAGAATGTTCGCGCTTCGATTTATTTATACAGTCAACCTCAATCACATTGTTCGCTTATCTTGAAACCATCATTTGACACGAGCCGAAGTTGACAGAGCTAAGCGCACTTGCCAACCTGCAACTGCAAGTGCTCTTACCACGCATACTTGTGAGAGCGGAGTACTAAGGCCCGTGTGAACTGCTGGATTAATCTCGGATGCTGTGTACCGCTTTCACTGGCGGTCCGACCTTGAAGCCAAGTGCTTGTCTCGTATACTCGGGAGAGCAAAGCACTACGAAGGTTCGTGGGAACTGGTGTAATTTATGATTTTGTGTGCCGCTTTCACTGCCGGCCCAGGGTCGAGGCCAAGTGCTCTTACCCCATCGTGTACCCTTGAGAGGAGAGCGCTACTTGGGTTTGTGAATTGGTGGTTTAATCTCTGATTCCGTGTAGTGGGAACGATTCTCTCTTCGTTAGCGCACACAAGAGACGTTCGGTGCACTAGGGTATCAAGACATGCATTTCGCTTTGATGGAGAGGAGTATCTGAGATAGGGCGGGTGACTTTCCATTGATGAGATTGGCTATGTCACATGTGCCCGGGTCCTAACATGGCTCGTCTCGGTAGTAAATATTTTATGGTAAGTGATTTTTGTCAATATGACGAAATTCAAAATTATTAGGGAAAATTGCATTTGTACCCTACTTAAAGATGGGAATACCCGCTACACCTAGTCTCGGTCCCGAACTTGCATCTACAGCCAGGGCCCATTCAACTTTGCATCGTACCCAACTTTTCCCTCGTGTGAAATTGTAGGCATGCCCCGTCCCACAGGCTGTCAGTTCCGGGCAACGAAATTATACCCATACCTGGAAACGGCCTGGCAACATGTCTTGGATGGCATACCTCAAAATTATGCTCATGCCTCTGCTAGAGGTGTCTGAATTCTTTAATAAAAAAAAAAAGAAAAACCCTCATGCGCACCACGTGGACCGTTGTGACTCAGCGGCTGTTAGGTATGAGCATAATTTCAGCCATCCAGTAAAAGGGTATATGAATAATCTGGCCAATCCACCTCAGTCCCAGGTATGCCCATAATTTTGTCTGGGTATGTTCATTATTTTGTGCATTCCGGTAGTCGGTTATAACTGCAATTTTGCGGTACCAACCTGAGTCTTCCGCTGTCTTGGGCATGCAAATGATTGCCAGATTCTTGGGTATAGTTGCAAATTGGCGTTGGGATTGGGTATAGCGGGTATTTCGATCTTTAAAGTGGGGTGCAGATGTAATATTCCCAAATTATTAATACTCAGAAATCCTTAGAATTGTGCAAGTAACACGCCGATAAATTGCAAAGGTATATATTATATAACTTTAATACTTTGGATAATAATTTAGAGATGGAAAATCCTTTGATTGCTACGTTGCTATTGAGATCCACGCTAGCCATGGTGGTGATGGTTGTCTTCTCTTGTTGCTTTCTTGGTTTGCCTGCTTCTTTTTTTGCCTCAATGTAACTGGGTGGTGCATGTGCTATAAAATCAGTATAAATGCGTCTTCAATGTTTTGCCTTGTTTCCTTGCCTTTCTTTTTCCTGCTGTATTTTCCTTTTGCTTTGGTTTTTTTCCTCGATACGGTTTTATAGGTTTAAGTTACCGTTTCACTAATGCCTCTCATCCAATTTATGTGCCGAGACGTCCAAAGCCTTACAAACCTATCCTCTTCCATTCCAAATGAAAACAAAGGCAGTTGTCAAATCTCTTCCTAAGCGAAGGCATGGCAACCGTTCTCTCTAGCTGGGAAGGGGTCCATATCCTTGCACAATCTGAGATGGAACCAGCCGACTGTTAATGATAATGGCTTGAAGTGCTTGGCTCTGCTAATTACATACTCTTGGATTTTTATTTGGCTAGATCCGGATGAACTTATATCTTGGGTCGGATGGTGTTTGTCAGATTGTATCAGAAGGCTTAGTCTAGATCCGGATGAACTTATATCTCGGGTCGGATGGTGTTTGTCAGATTGTATCAGAAGGCTTAGTCTATTCCAGTCCTGTGGTGTATATGTGACAAATGTAGGGATGATGGGATAGGCGGCTACTTCATCTGAATGTTAAGAGATCCAAGGCATTCAGTTAGCATTGCGTGAGGGTATTAAGCTGAATGAGTGAGGACGTAGGTTGCTGGTGGAAAGTAATCTGAATAATATGAGAATCATGGCATTAAAATAGCATGCCGGAGGTAATGAAAACCGCCAGTACATGACCCCTGCCTTGCAGAAGAGTGTTTGTTGCCTACTTTGAAAATCTTGCGGGTTGGGCCTACCGGACCACAATGGCTGGCAGCACAAGCCAAAAATGAAAGCCAGCCAAAAATGAATAAAAGTGAAAAGTGCGCCGCTGGCGGTTCAGAAGAGCTTGACGCACAGTGCACTTCACTGTCGGTTTAACCTGAATGCATAGTGCAGCTGGTGGAAAGGAATGGAGCATGAAATAAGCTGCCTCGGAAGCAAATGAGAGATGCAAGTAATCGGGGGAAGATAGGATGGGAGGATGTTGGGGAAAAAAATGTTCAAGCGTGGTTGTGTTGAGGCGCATGAGGTGTGGTCGGGGGATGCAGGGAGGATGACACCGGCTATCTGCAGAAGCCTGGGGCAACAACATATGTCACCTACTGCGCCTGCATCAGGGGTCCTCAGCGACACAATAGGGGGTGGGTTTCAAACCGCCTGTCATGCCCTCACTTATGGTTTGACTCGAACGACTCTGAATGTTCACCACAAAAAAAAGAAATTAAAGAAAAACAAAAGGGTAACTCTGATGTGCAAGTTTGAGAAGCAGGTTCAATCGCTGTCCTTCTAGGGATTGTTGGAATCATAGGGGCAAAGCTGAGATTTCCCCTTGTGCTAAGATGTGCGAAAAGACAAAGTGTGGCAAGTGGTAACTCAACTATGAACATCCACAACTAAGCGATAACAAGGTTATTGCACGCTGCAGGAAAGACAGACTAACAAGTTGGTAAAGAGAGGATAGATCCAAGATCTGCTGTCCTGAAAAATGGTCACGGTAATCACAATCATAAACAGATGGGAATTTCTTCAATCTTGAAGGCCTAACAATTTACATGAGGCAAGCAAGGGCAAGAGTGAAACTACCGTCTTCACCCGAATAGAACGCCTGGTCATAATAGCTGCATTTGGCCCACCTGTCAGTCCAGATGCAGCGATAATGACCGGGCGTTCTATTCGGGGGAAGCCGCTAGGCTAACAAGGACAGATCCCACTTTATTCAGACCAAGCACTGTGCCTCTTGTCGTCTCTCTCTCCTCACCCCTCTGACGGTTGTATGCACGCGCCTGTGCCCCTGGCCGTTTCTGTCTCCTCACCCCTCCAGCGCTTATATGTACACGCCTGTGCCCATGGCCGTCTCTCTCTCCTCACCCCTCTGACGCTTGTATGGTACGTGCCCTCTGTGCTCAAGTTTAGGACTCGTTAGTGGCGCAGAACTAGCACGCAGAAGCGGGAGAGCGCTGTATCCGTGAGCAACTGCAAATTTCACCAAGAGTCTGTCTTACCTCGCGAACCTGATATTCCCAAGAACAAACCACTCCTTATTGTATTCTCATGCGAGTTGAATTTTCGAGAGTGGCACGTCCTTCTCTTTCAGAAACGTGATCTGCCCGGCTGGCTGTGTATCCCAATTGATTATGATTTGGCCAAGGCCCGCGGTTTTGGGGGATGATTGGCAGCAATAACCAACTTGATTGTAACCACGTCTGTGGTAAAGATATGTGACTCGCTTCGTACCCGCGGATGTTGAGCCTGGCGTGTTCTGCAGCTGTGTGAGCAGCCGCCCAGTGCAATAACCGAGGGTTCAATTTCCGGCCTCTAACGACAGTTGTTCTCTACTACTCACCAAACGAGAGAAGAGGAGATGAATCCTCTGATAGAACATAGGAGCATAGATTGACCGCACACCCTTTCTCACTCCGTGGCCCTCTCTTGCTCGCTCACACACACTTTCCCGTCTATCACTTGGTCGCTCACTCGCTCGCTGACTCACTCGCCTGTAGGTTTTGTACTCTTTCCTCCTCTCTCTCTTTCATTTACTTCCTCACTTACTCGAGCAAGCTCAGTTTATCATTACATACGGTGAGCCAATTAGGAGATTCCGAGCCAAATAAGAGGAAAAATAAATAAAAAACAAAATAAAAATCATGAAATGGGGGCGCGCGTCGTTTTCTCCCTTGTCTCCCTCTCCCTTACATGCATGACCGTACGCTCCCCCTCTCCTCCCACTTGTTTTTTTTTGGGGGTAACTACGGGGCTGTCACAAAAAAGTTCGAAAATGCAGTTGAAACAGCACTTCAGCTCTGGAGTCGTGGCCCGAGTTTGACGTTCACTTGAAACTCGGGTCACCGTTTCGGGCAAGGGGCAGTTTGAAATTCGCACTTCAATCGCGCCACGTAGGCCGGTACTGTCCCAGCCATCAGTGGTGTAAGAACTGGGACTCGGGCCACCGTTATGGGCAAGGATGTGGCCGTGAATTCCCTGGATTCTGGTAGCTGGAAAAGATTCGGGCACGGGCAAGGGTGTGGCGGCACTGTGGCCGTGGAGTCCCGAAAAGCGAAAACGAACGGACACGTTCAGTAGTGACTGGCAAAACAAAACAAAACAAAAAAAAACAAAAAAAAAAACGAACGGACCGTTCAGTAGCGACTGCCATCTCTCTCTCTCTCTCTCTCTCTCTCTCTCTCTCTCTCTCTCTCTC
>BFEA01000187.1:2366894-2377690 GCA_003427395.1 Chara braunii
AAAAAAAAAAAAAAAAAAAAAAAAAAAAAAACAATCCGTCCACATAATGATTATGAAAAGGAATTCACACTTCCATTTATTGGAACATAAAGAAAGTAAATAGAGTTACAATTATGAAAAGCCAACGGGGTGAATGTGGCAGCAATGGCTGTCGTCTCGCCCGGATCGAAATGTCGACTAAGGTATGGACACCTTATTCACCCACCCTACATGCTATATAGCCATAGCGTACTGATGAAATAGACGAACGAAGAACAAAAAAAAACATATATAACCCTCAACGGACAAAACTGAAAGCGAGTAAAAAAAACCGTCTCCGACGCTACCATCCCCTCCTGCCTCATCGCCGCCATGACCACCCACCTCCCCTGCGTCATCGGCACCGCCTCCCCCTTCGTCATTGCTCGTCGTCGGCGAGTTAAGGTGTTCGTTGGGGAGGGGACGGTATGGCGGCCACTGAACATTTCTGTAGGTCGCGGCTCTGGCCGCCCACCCCTACAGACTGCGCGCAAGATTGCGCCCCCAAGCCCCATTCCGTTGGGGGTGCGCTTGCGGAAGGTGGCCCCATCCGCTTTCTCCGTGTGAGTACGTGTCCGTCGTCGATTGCCCCTCCTCCGCAGCTGATGAAGGTGGGGGGGGAAGAGGAGAACCGATGGCCTGCGGAGTGCCAGATGGCCCCCCTTCGCCAACTGTTGCCGTTGGAGACGCAGACGACAAAGGCGCCGTCGTTCCTACGACAACCGCGCTTCTTTCGTCCGCAATCTTTCTCTCTCTCTCTCTACACACAGATGTGTGCGACAACGAAGAAGATGAAGACGAAGAAGAAGAAGAAGAAGAAGAAGAAGCTTCGAAGAGGATAAAGAAGCGGCGACAAAATGGTGCTAGCCGCGCAGACGAAGAAAAAAGCGGCGAAGAAGAAGAAGAAAAAGAAGCGGCGACGAGGAAGAAGAAGCGTCGACGAAGTGGCGCTAGCTGTGCAGACGAAGAAAAAGCGGCGAAGAAGAAAGAGGAAGAAGCAGATCAGGAAGAAGAAGAAGAGGAACAAGAAGAATAAGAACAAGAAGCGACGAAGAGGAAGCAGTTTATGGCAACGAAATGGTGCTAGCTGCGCAGACGAACAAAAAGTAGCAAAGAAGAAGAAGAAGAAGAAGAAGAAGAAGCGAAACAAGAAAAAGAACAAGAAGTCTCTCTTTCTCTCTCTCTCTCTCTCTCTCTCTCTCCCTGCTATGCCGAGGCAGGAGTGCGAGCGCTTGACGAAGAAGTGGCGCGTACGGATTACCGAACGTACGTATGCGATACGTATATAAACGAGAGAGAGAGAGAGAGAGAGAGAGAGAGAGAGAGAGAGAGAGAGAGAGAGAGAGAGAGAGAGAGAGAAAGAGAAGGGTCGTTGGCGGTGCCCGGGGTGGGGCTGCGGGGACGGGGGACGGGGGTCGGGGGTGGTTCGCAAGTCATGAATCAAGGGTCGGGTTGGGGGGTTGTCGTTGGTGCTATTGCCGTTTTCGAAGGTCGATGATGGTGGGCGTGGGGTTTGAAGGGTGTTGGGGAGGGGAGGATGGGGGATCGAAGACCCTGTCGAAATGGTATGCCCATCGGACTCACCGGCTGTCGTTGTCGCCGATGCCTGAGGCGAGTTCGAGATAGACGACAATCGTCTAAATCCAATCTCGGAAGACATGGATGATGGTGATAGCCATCGTTTTATGTCTTTTCATCTTCCACATAAACGAGAGAGAGAGAGAGAGAGAGAGAGAGAGAGAGAGAGAGAGAGAGAGAGAGAGAGAGAGAGAGGCAACGTTGCAACCGTACGACAAGCTTTGAACGTCGCGGCGATGTCTGCTGACATTCGAAGCCCGGGACAGTCGACCGAACCATGTCAACCGTCCGCGCCCTGTGTCACCCCATGCCACGTGGGAAACGCCCACGTGCAGAAAGACGTGCCACCCGTCGGTGGCTTCTCGCCAGGTGATGGTTGCACGAATGTGTTGTCACCTAGGTTACCAATGGTCCGGAGACCGGACGTCTCCACCGGACGTCTCCCCCCCCAGTGGTCCGGATTTCCGGACGACGCCTTTTTGACACAAAAAAAAAAAAAAAAAAAAAAAAATTATGACAGTGTTGCGCATGGCCTAGAGACCCCCCACAAAAAAATTCAGATTTTTCTGAGCATTTGCTGATAGGGTGGTATTTGGGGGRGGRGRGGGGGGKAGAAGGGGTTTTGGTGGGGATAGGAGGGGTATAGATGGGGAATGAATCTTTAAAGATTTTTATTATTTATTCTACTGGCCCAAATGATCCAAAAATTTGGTGGCATACACCTAATGCAAGGTGGAAGCCACATGATTTTTTTTTATTTTTTATTTTTTATTTTTTATTTTTTTTGCGCTAGGTCGGACATACCCTGTCCGGTCCGACGTTCGACCAGATGTCCGGTCGGACATCCCGGACGGTCAGGGGGGTCCCGGGCGTCCGGCCCGGTAACCTAGGTTGTCACGCGTCTTGCTCGAAACGATCGTGTCGTTTCACCTGCACAAAAAATAATAATAAAAAATAAACAAATAAACAAATAAACAAATAAAAAATAAAATAAACAAATAAAAGTGAAAACAATCGAAAAACAAATAAAAGTGAAAACATTCGAAAAACAAATAAAAGAAAAATACAAAACGAAATGGATTTACGTTTTTCTTTTCAGGTTTTTGTTAGTATTTTTTTTTTTTTTTGCTGTCGGGTGGGTCACTTCCATGTCTGGATGCATGAACACGGACATCGTGCTGCGACGACGGGTTTCCTTAGCACGCAGCCTACCGGGCCCCACATCTGAAATGACAAATCGGGGTGGGACCCGGTAGGCCGCGAAAAACCGGCAGCGCGACAATTTTTTTTTTATCGTGGCCTACCAGTCATTCGACAGTTTTTAAGTGGCAGGGGAACCGGTGGTTTAAACTCGACATGGACCCTCAAGCGCGGTTCCGGGTGGAGGATTCGCTCACCATCGAGTCCCCTAAGGGGGAACTGTGGAAAGTAGAGGTGGCTACTCCTTACTCGGACTGGTGCCGTAGGTGCAGATGGTATTTTCGTACCGAAAATACCTGCCCTAGATAGGAGGACACAAGACAGCGACGTACCTAGTTAAACTCCAGACTCCCTCAACGACAACCTCTTCAACAAACCAGGGAAGGAAGGCAACATGCGCAGGCAGCTGGCAGCGGGCAGCAGGGGACTCACTCTGCGATCAGACAGTCTTCGGCACGAGGCCACCAAGCTCCTCCAGTAACCCCAGTAGGCCCCAAGGCCGGCGGGCCTCAATCAGCGGCAGTAACTTACCTGTCCCAAGGCCAACCAGTTCTAGCCCCTCAAGGGCCGAGTCAAGGAGCTCTAGGTAGTTGAAGGGGGCCTCCCGTGATAATACAGCAGGCACAACATGCAGCAGCACAGCAGACACAGGGTATATATCCCATCTTAGACGGTTGGGGGCGATGTAAGGGGCCCCTCACTTATCCCCCGCCGCAAGGGAGCTCGCTTATGCCACCGTGGTCTCACCCCTCCTCCTGGCCCCACGCCATGTCCCACCCCCATGTTGCACTCTTTTCGGGCTCAGGATACTATGGATCCTCTTGGTATCCGGAAGGGGGAGCCGGGGGCCCTATACAGCAGGGTCCCATGCAGGGCCCCACACAACACTGCCACACATTGCAGGAACGGACACCAGCCATCCACTCTACGCCAATTCGTCCACAATGCAATCAGGATCAGAGGTATAGGGAAGGAAGTGAAGGGGGACAACGACTAAAGCTGGACCCTAACTATCTAGAAGGCAGATAGGGGGGAAGCAGGGCTCCTGGGCAGCTCTTGCACCAGGGCTATCAGCAGAGAAGTGGGAGCAGGGGAAGAAGAGGTCCGTTGGGAGGAGCGGAAGGGGGAGTTTCAGAGGAACTCTCTGCCCATTCCTCAACGTCACAGTCGAGGGTGGAAATGGGTAGCAGCCTTATTGGGGATGACTCAGCGTTCAGGGACGAACCCGGAGGGCCCTGACCTCACTTGGTTCTCTAATATCAATACAAAACGAGACAAATTCACGTGAAGGAGGTTGGACTACTGCCTAGTGGGCAAAGGTTTGGTGCAAGGGGTCACACAGGTTAGACAGGTGGCTCATCCTATGTCGGATCGTAAGCCAGTGCTGGTGGATCTGGTCCTAATCCAAGTTTCGAAAAGAGGGAAGAGTTTTTTCAAACTAAACTCTCATAATCTCGAGGTGTTGGGGTTGATAAAGTGGGTGCGGGATATTGGATATCAGCAGAGCGTTTCTTCTCCTCACCAACTAAATTGTTGGATGGAGGATTAGCTACTATCTCCGGCATCATGAATGTTAGTTCACGGATCCTTGCCAGACATCGGAACAAGGAAGAGGACCAATGTCGAAGAAGAGTAGAAGAGGCGGAGAGGAAGATGGAATTGCACCCGATTTCAGAGATGGTCCGGGCAGCAGAGAGGGAGGTGCGCGTGACAGAATGGGACAAGATTCAGATAGAGAAGCAACTGAGATGGAAGGGAACCTTGAAGGTGAAGGGAATATTAGTCCATGACCGAATGACCAAGGAAACATTCCAGAAACTTCTACCAAGTTCGACGTTCCACCAGGTCGTCCAACTGAATCACCCCTTCGATCCAGGGGCCTCTCTGCCCACCACACAGAAAGACATGTTGGAATATGCAAAGCTTTACTACGCGAACATCTTAACAACGAGACGTGACCAAGACACTGTGGAGACCGATCTGGCAGCGGATCTGGGCATGCGGGAGGATACAACAGTTACCCTCTTAGAGACAGACAAGCTGGCATTGGACAGACATGTTATAGTGGAGGAATTGCAGCAGACTGTGAAAGTGATGGCGGCAGGGAAATGCCCAGGGCATGATGGGCTTACGGTAGAATTCTATCGGGCGTGTTGGGGGGCTCAGGGGCCTTCGCTAGTGGAAGTATATAGTGCAGTTTTGATGGAAGGGAAGCTGGGAGAACAAATGACTCACGGGGTCAAAAGAGAGATAAGACGAATTCGCGAAATTATCGGTCAATCTCAGTCCTTAAATGTAAGTTATAAGTTGTTGGCGAAGACCCTGGCGCTGCGCCTAGGGCGGATCCTACCGAAGTTGGTAGAAAAGGACCAGGGAGCTTTCGTCCAGGGACACTCGATCTTCATTAACATTCTTACAGCGATCGAGTGCATTGAGGAAATCCAGGCGGAAAATTTGGACATGGTCGTCCTGCTGTTGGACATGGAGAAGGCCTACGATAGAGTAGGTTGGTCGTTTGTTCTGACAACCCTCATAAAAATGGGCTTTGGGCAAGGGTTTTGCAAGTGGGTAGTAGCAATGTACACACTGGCAACCTCTACAGTCCAAGTCAATGGTCATCTTTCACGCTCCTTCCAGCTTTCCCGGTCTCTGCGCCAAGGGTGCCCACTAGCTCCCCTCCTCTTCGTGTTGCAATTAGAGGACCCTTTAAATCGCATTCGGAAACACCCCCGTATTCGGAGGCTCACAGTGGCAGAAGGCCAAGAATGCAAAGTGAAGGCGCTTGCAGATGACCTCTTATTGGTCTCTGCAAACTCGGTTGAATCCTTGGATGCAGTGAAGTCGGTGCTAGCAGAGTATTCATGGTTGTTCGAAGCCCAAGTCAATTGGAACACGTGAACTTTAATTCTTCCGAAGGGCCTGGAGTTGCAGGTAGAATGGGGTATGCAGCGTGTTGACCTGGTTGCAGGGGAGCGGTTCCTGGGGGTGATGGTGAGCACCCAAATCATGAAGTTGACCCAAGGTGCGATTTTGCAGCAGAGAGTAGCCTCAAGACTGAGGGTATGGGGATCAGCATGGCATCTCTCCCTGTTTGGTCGGGCGTTAGTAATTAACGAGGCCCTCTTCTCCCTCATTTGGTTTGTGGGAACAGTGAGGGAGTTAGCAACAGCAACAGTCACGGAGATAAGAAGGCTGGCCACAAGGTTTTTGTGGAAGCCCCAGGCCACAGGAGAGGAGGGTTTTATAGCTAAAGTGGCCTGGGAGCTGATCACCTTCCCCAAGGAGCAGGGTGGACTGGACCTCGTAGACATTCAGCAGAAGAACCAGGCACAACTGCGCCAGTGGCTGGCGATAGTTGCGATGGCAGAAGTGAAAGACGACTGGATCCTAATTGCAAAAAAACTGCTTATGAGAGACTGGCAACTCTCTCGCCCAGAAGACGTATGGATATGCTTCTTCGTTCCCTCCTTTCTACGAAAGAAGCTTTCCTCCGATTTCTGGGACGCAGTAAGGAGGGCATGGATTAAACACCAGCCAGAGGAGCGGGTGCCACCAACTACCAAAGAGGAGATTCTCAGACAGTGCCTCTTTGAGAATCCGGAGATCAGAGACGAAGAAGGGAACACATTTGGTGCAGGAGCGAGCCCAACCACATTCGGCAGAGCATGGATAAGAAGAGGGGTGACTAAGGTAGCGGATCTCTGGTCAGAAGTCCATAATAACTGGCGACCCCTCTCTGAAATCTACCTCCGACTCCGAGGCCTAAGAAACACGGAAGCGCATTGGAGAGTGCCTCTTTGAGAATCCGGAGATCAGAGACGAAGAAGGGAACATATTTGGTGCAGGAGCGATCCCAACCACATTCGGCAGAGCATGGATAAGAAGAGGGGTGACTAAGGTAGCGGATCTCTGGTCAGAAGTCCATGATAACTGGCGGCCCCTCTCTGAAATCTACCCCCGACTGCGAGGCCTAAGAAACACGGAAGCGCATTGAAGAACTCTTATCCAGGCGCTGCCACATGCTGGAAGGAGTTGCTGGGCCCAGATGGGGTGGACCCACTGGGAACGCGCCCCAGACCCGCAGATGGGGGAGCAAGTGATCTGGAAGGTAGAGAACAGAACAACGTCGGTTTTAAAAGAGATTCAGCAATGGAAGACAACAGATCAGTCTTCGCTGCTAACTCTGGTGGGGGAAGAGGTAGTAATGCAGTGGGCTAACCCTCCCCAGGCAAGAGTGATTCAGAAGTTTGATCGAAGGGGCAACCTGGAATCTACGGAGTAGGTGGGAAGAAGGCCCCTGAGAGAACTAGCCATTGATCCTAGAGCGCGGGAGTGGAGAGGAGATGGTGGGCTGCAGCCCAACATGCAGAGGATGAATTTATCCAATTACTCTGTTAAGCAGTCCTACCTGCTGGCGGAGTGGAAGACCAGATCACCGGCAGGGGTAGCAGTATCCAGATGGAGCACAATCTTGCTAGAAGACTTACAAGGGAAAGAAGTGGAATTTTCGAAACTGTGGAAAGTACTTCAAGTTTTACCGGAATTAAAGCAGTCAAGCCTCCTCTGGATGCTGTCGTTACTGGTTACACCGTCAGCAGTTTGGTTGTGCAGCAGAGGAATGGAGGTCTCCCTGTGCTGCTCCAGATGCTCCTGGCCATTTGAGTCTACCAGGCACCTTTGGTGGGACTGCTCAGCGTCCAAAAGAGTTTGGAAATGGTGGGAGGATCATTGGTATAGATTGGGGGGAGAAGGCATTGTGTGGGATGAACACTGGGTCCTGCTAGGGTTTGTGCAGGAGCACCACCCAGGCACAAAGGGATGGCCTTATGTAGCCCAGGTAGTGAGGGGAATCATCTGCTCGGTGATCTGGGCAGATAGGAATCGGGCAAGATTTGAGAGCAGGCCTTATTCGGACAGGGAGATTCAGACAGCCATCAAGCGAGGCCTGAGAAGAGCCCTCTGGGCCGATTGGAGGAAAAAGGCCAAGCGCGGAAAAGCATCCAGGCAGCAACTGTGGTGGTTTCTGCGATCATGGGCCAAGGGTAACCAACTGGCAGGAGTTCACACCACTCGGGGTCTGGTAGTCTCCATGTGGTTGACCAGGTAGTTTAGTGGGGGGTGACCGTGTCTACGAACCAGGGTATCTCGGTTCGGAGTGCTGACCGCAGGAGGTCAACTAGGGGTGGAGGGTGGAAGAGTACCACAGTTACGGGGAACAGTAGTTCCAACCGGTCAGTATAGGCCGGTGTCAGGCCGTATAGGCCTGTGTAGGTAGTCATAGGTACGAGTTGTTAGCAGTAGATAGGCTAGTGGTAGGGCAGAGGTAAGTAAATATAGCTAGGAAGTTGGACAAGCAGTCGTGAGGATAGAAGTCAGGATCTGATTGGAAGTAAAACAGCAGTCTAATAGCACTGTGAGAAAGAAGTGAAATATTCAGTAATGAGATCGTTGGCGTAAAATTCTGTGTTGCAGGGATTCCAGCCCTGATGGCTGTAAGCGAAACCGGCTGAGGCTGCCGGGACCGGGTTGAATTGTGACTTCACCCTCCTCCTCAGAAAGGAGTCTATCCATACACAAGACCAGACATCCGAACTACGGGATAGGTTCCATTCCTTAGACAGAATCCTTTCTGCTAGGAGTACCCAGTGCTGATCATTGTCCAGACAGATTGCGCAAACAACCCACCTGGCGAGCATCGCAGTGTTTCTTCTTCCTGGGTCAGTCAAGCCAAGACCCCCTTCCTTCCTAGGCGCACAGATGGAGTCCCACACTACTTTGGACATTACTTCCTCACCCTCCTCAAGGGCGCCAGATAAGTCTGGACGCCTTCCGTTTGCCCGTTGAGAGTGTTTTTTTTCCCAACGGTCTGACATTTCCCACATACCACAGTAGGGCGAACAACGCAGCGTTAATCACTACAGTCTTCCCCCGAATACAACGTACGGTCATTATAGCTGAATTTAGACTGAAATATAGCCCAAATTCAGCTATAATGACCGTACGTTGTATTCGGGGGAAGACTGTAAGGAGCGTCCAAGAAGCGAGAGATGCGGGGCTCTACCCCGTGACTTTGGACTGCAAGATTTCTTCTTGACCAGCGAGAGGGCTACTTGAACACCTAGAAAACGTTCCGAATCAGCCTGCGGGACCCGTTTCATTCCCCACTGAACTACCGGAGTGAACCGTTCATGGAGAAAAAAACGACCGATTTCGACCAGTTTACAGCCACCTCAGAGAGTTCCTCATTTTGTTTTAGGCAGTATGGCAAGGCTGACATGGACTCTGTTGTGTTAGCTGAGATGGCGAATAAATCGTCTGCAAGGGCTTGAAGCCCAAGCTATCAATATTTGCAGCCTTACGGGCTGCGAGCAAAAGATAACTACGGTTTCCCAGAAAGAAAAAGAAAAAGAAAAAAAATAACTACGGTAAGCCTCCTGGCTTCGAACTCAGGGCCTCGCCACACCAGTCGAAAATTTGGCGGGTGCATTTGGCTATGTTCTAGCGGGAAGTTCATTCTCATTTTGTATATTTCGAAAGTGCTGTGGCTATGCACTAACCCTCCCAAGTTAGGCACGCCTGCGCCTCCTCCGATGGCTGTTTGAACACGCCAACAGCCGTTGCGGTGGCCGCTGTGTTATGCCTGATGCCTGAAGATCCCGACAATTGTATTCACACTCGGCTCAAACGGAAATAGGTGAGTTCGCTCGGCGTGGTGAAGTGCGACCTCCCTCCCTCCCTCCCTCCCTCCCTCATCTCTCTATCGGAGTCGGAGATGTTGTCCCTGAAGAGGTGGAGAGTTCCGTTTACACTCGGCCAAAAAGTGAACTGGGTAGGTTTGCCTGTTGTGGCGACGTGTACCCTCTACCTCTCTCTCCTTCTCTCTTCCTCTCCTGCCTTCCGTCCCTCTCTCTCTCTCTCTCTCTCTCTCTCTCTCTCTCTCTCTCTCTCTCTCTCCTCCCTGGCCCCCCACCCCTGCTCCCCCCGCTCCTTCCTTCCCTCTATATCTCTCCTTCCCTCCTCTCTCCCTCCATCCGTCCATTACCTTAGGGCAACTCCGTTTTTTGTGTGGGTGCTATTATGCAACTGGGACAGGATTTGTGCACGACCGCTATCGGAAGGACTATGCGGGGATGATGCCGTGAAGGCGGAGAGTCAGGGGAAGAAGGAACACTAGGGGGAGGTCAAGTGCCTGTGCCTGGTCATGCAGGCATGAGAAAGTCGCCATCGAAACCTTGAGAGACTCTAGTAACAAGAGAAGGACGAAAAAAAAAAAAAAAAAAAAACACACACACAAGAGAAGGACGAAGAGGAGGGTGAGGTCGCCGGATGAGGAGGAGGAGAGGGTGAGGATTTCGTCCGTCAGTGTCGGATGCGACGACAAAGGAAACAGGAGGAGACTCACGGCGATAGGGTGAAACATGCAAGGGGAATGGCCGACGTTAAGGAGGGTTTTGCAGGTGGATAACGTAGAGGAGGCTCCTCCTATAGTGAATGGAAGGAGGATGTAGGTTGAGATACCATTTGCGAAGAAGGGGATGGGCAGCGCGGATTGCAAGGGTGTCCAACAGGATGTGGGATAGAGAGGAGGAGAAGGTCGGAATATAAGGCCACTCACAGTGAGGATGTAGGGACCAATTAAGTGCAGGAGAGAGAACGCCAAGGCAACAGGGGGAGAGAGCAATGAAGAGAGAAAGAGCGACGGACGAGAGGAAGAGAGGAATGGACGAACCAGATCCGCAGGGTCCACGTCGAGTACTGGAGGAGCAGGCGCTCGAAAAGGATCCCAACGGGGGAGAGAAAGGCGCGGAGAGAATAGAGAGGCTACAGACACAGAACAAGGAGAGAAGAGGATGGGGAAAAACAGATTGCTGGGGGGAAAGTCGTGATGGGGATGGAGGGCACAAGGTGAAAGATGGAATCGAACAGGCGGAAGGGAGGCAATGGAGAAGGAATGTGTGTGTGTGCGTGTGCGTGCATGCGTATGTGTGGGTGGGTGTGTG
>BFEA01000187.1:2389975-2400759 GCA_003427395.1 Chara braunii
CTGGGGCCTTCCCTGGTCCTTGCACGGGCTGGCCACCGGGGACCCGGGCGGCCCGGCTGGTAGCCTAGGTTAAAACTCAATTAAGACTTTATTACAAACCAAATGAATCGAGGCCGGGGACCTCACAATTCAACCCAGGGCCAAGTCCCACTTACCCGAATGATCGATTTGCGACCGCAGATTTGGAAGATCAACGACCAGAACTCAACGATCAGCGTAAGTGGGACTTGGCCCCCGGAGTTATCCCGGCAGCATCAGCCGGTTTAGCTTATGAGTGAGTTATCTGTAGCCATACAGTGTCAACTTTTACTTCTCCAGGTGCGGCAAGAAATTGCCAAGTAGCACTCGTTCCCTCGGACCAAAAGAATAAGCTACACCTAGCCAACTACTAACAAAAAAAGGGGAGAGAATCTGAGGTCTACCCTATAACTAGCCTGATGCACGGACCTACTGTTTGGTCCGGGCCCGGCCTAAAGCGGCCGGGAGGAACTGAGTTCCTTTGGGTGACAGATCCAGACACTCTCCAACCCACCCAACCCCTGCGGTCTACCGTGGCTGCCCACAGGAACCGAGTGCCCTGGTTCACTAACCTACTCAACTAATCCCCACTAGAACTAAGACTGAAGCTAGGGGGAAATGTGAAGGTTTCCCTCTTGGGTGATGGCCGCCAGCTGATTATCTCGAGCCCAGGTAACCAGGAACCAGTGGCGTCCTCTTGATGTGGCACACCTCTTTGCCCGTCTCGACCAGTCCATTCTGATCATTACCCGAATCCAGTACTTGATCTTCTGGATGATGGCCTCGTCGTTGGACCAGTGCTGCCGAAACAGGATGTTGTTCCTGTCTTCCCAGATTACCCACATTATGGCTGAGCGGATTGCTTGAGCCACATAGCCACGGCCAATGTGCTTGAACCAGGATGAGGGGAGGCGGCCTTTGATGGCCACGGTCTCGTCCCATTGAAGTGCAGGGCCTACGAACCGGTACCAATGGCTGCTCCACCAATCCCATATGCGTCTAGACGCAGGGCAGCTCCAGATCAGATGGTACAGTGTTTCCTCTGCTCGACATCCACAGCGTCTGCTCTTGGTCTCCAAGTCCATTCCTCTCTCGAATAACCAGACTGCACAAGGGAGCACAGCGTGGGAGATCAGCCACAGTAAACATGAGAATTTTCGCGAAGGCAGCGTAGTCAACTGGTCCCACAATGCTGTCAGGTGTATGTCTTGGATTTGTGATTGAGCTGGGATTATGGAGTTGAGGACCTGAGCTGCACGCCGTGCCAGTCCAGGAAGGTTGCCCCGTAGCTGTTGCCTACCTTCTCGTGTCGAGTATTGGAAGAGCCGCAGGTTAGGCCTTGTACCTACCTGTTCCCACTGTCGACTGATAGGGTCGAGCCTCATCTGGAGTACCGGTTGTCCCTGCATCAGAAGTTCATGGGTGAGGCAGTGATTTCGCACTTGAGTGTGAACTCGGACCAGAGTCAGTGAGGCCAGATGGGTGATTGCAACCTCCCCTTGGGGCTGTAGTTGTTCCCCTTGAATGCCTCGAGATCCTTTCTTCCATTCCCGTGCAAGCCATAGGTCGTCTTCAAGAGTATCTGTAATTTGGAGCACAGTCTCTCCTCCGGGGTCCTGCTGGTCACAGTACCACTCTCCTTGGATCGGGTTCATTGAATGGAGCAGTGCAAGCCAGTGAGGTGGAATAGCCTCCTGGATCAATTGTAGTCTGTCGCTAACTCGTGGGAGGTGTCTGAGTTTACCTCTCAGTTCTTCGGCCGGTGTCCAGGCTTTTAGATCCTCCCGCCAGATATCTGAGATAAGTGTGACGCCTCGTTCCACCCATTTCCTGCCAAATTCCCCTGCTGATGATGTAGCTGCCAGCTGCTGTCCCTGTGGGCTCAGAATAGCCGGATTATCAAACAGGGGCTGGCGCAGGACTTCCTCCCTGGTGGATGGCTCCTTGGTCACTTGTGGTTGGAGGATCCTCCATGCTGACCAGCAAGCAGCTCCCAAAGGTGACCGAGGTTGCCTGCGAGAGAAGGAAGACATGAATACACAATGCCAGAGATCCTCCGGCCTGGAGAGTGAAAATTCTCGCTGCAGGATATATTCAAACACCACCAGCCAGGCTCTTCGCTCCACCTGTGTTGCCGCCTTCAGTAGCCACTTCCCCAGCAGTGCCAGGTTCTGGTCAGCTGGGTCGATCAGACCTAGTCCTCCGTCTTCCTTAGGTAAGGTAACCTTCTTCCACGCGCACTTGATTATGAATCCTCCGTCCGCCAACTCCCCTGGTTTCCAAAGGTATCTGGCTGCATTGGCTATGATGAGTCGTAGAGTAGGCTTGGAGATCAGGAACACTGCTGCGACGAACCAGAGCTGGGCAAAAACGACTGATGTGATGACCATAGCTCTCCCCAGCAGTGAGGTGCCCACGGCCATTCGGCATCGTAGAATTGCTGACTGGGTTTTCGCCCTCAAGATCGAGTCTTGGCTTGTACGGGCCTCTGAGAGCGACACCTGGACCCCCAGGTATCTTTCTGAGAGGTTAACTGGTATCCTCTTCATTCCCCAGTCCTCACCCTCCAGATTATAGTCGGCTGGTAGAAAATACAGCGACTTATTCCAATTGACTCTGGCTTCGGAGAGTGTGGCATAGGAGTCCAAGAGATGCTTTGCCTCCCGCATGGTGTCTGGTGTGGCTTCCATCACCAAGAGCAGGTCATCTGCAATTGCGCCAGTCAGAAGTCGGTCTCCACGTCCCAGATCAAGTCCTTGAATGTGTGGCGCCATCCTCAGGGCATTCAGCAGCACGTCCATTTGTATGACGAAGAGCAGAGGAGATAGCGGGCAACCTTGGCGGAGTGAGCGGGTAAGTGAAAATGTTGGCGACAGAAAGCCATTGACCATGATAGTAGCTTTAGAATCTATGTACGACTCTCTCCCCCAGGTACGGAAGCTCGGGCCGAAGTTCATGTGTTCGAGCGTGGCCAGGACGAACGACCAGTTAACTCGGTCGTACGCCTTTTCCAGGTCCAACATTGCGACTAGCACCTGTCTGTTCTCGGACTGGATGATTTCGAGTGCCCCCATCACTGTCATGATATTCTCAGCAATTGAGCGGCCTTGTACAAAGGCTCCTTGGTCGGTGTGGACTAGTGATGGCAGGTGGGGAGCAAGCCTTCTAGCCAAGAGTTTGGCCAGGAGCTTATAAGACACATTCAGTCTTGATATCCGGCGCCAGTTTCGAATGTTGCACTTGTCACCTTTCTTGTAGATCAGTGTGATGATGCCACACTTCATGTCTTCGGTGAGGGAGCCTCCTTCCAAGATGCGGTTGTACAGACTTAGGAGTAAAGGGCCCACATGTTCCCATACTGCAGCGTAGAACTCGACGGGTAACCCATCAGTCCCTGGGCTTTTACCCTTAGCCATGCTCTTGACTGCTTCCCAAAGCTCCTCCATAGTGATTGACCTATCCAACTGTAGCCGGGCCTCTTGCGGCAGGTGTGACTGTGTTGTTCGCCAGAGGTCTTCTTCTGCCCGAAGTTGGTGGAGAGTTTGGTCTGGCGGGCGGCGTGAGGTGAGTATATCTTGATAGTAAGCAAGGGCATACTCGCCTAGGGTTTCTGAGTCTGTTGCCGCGTCCGCCTCTGGGAAGAAGGGGTGCTGCAGTTCACGAATGAGTGCGTGGGAGCGGGCCGGGCAGATCCGTTGGAACATTTCTTTTGTCATTCGATCTGTTGTTGCAATGTCTCTCTCTTGTGCTTTCCTTGCCCACTGCACCTGTTGTTCGATCTGCAGATCCTCCCATTTGTGCAGCCACTTATCTCTCCTCCGCCTCCAGTAGCCTTCAGTGATAGGGTCTGCCTCCAGTTCCATTTCTGCTTCTTCCACCATTCTTCTGCATTCCTGCTCCTGCTGTCTACGCCCTTTCACTTGAATTCGGGAGAACACGTCCAGTGCCCGCGTGACTATCCGGAAGCCAAGTTGCAGCTAAACTTCCTCTGTGTCAAGCCAGTCCTTTGTCTGTTGCCACTCTCTCCAATGGCCTGCGATCCACTCCAGGATCCCCGGGCGGTCCAGGTTGTCCGTGTTGAGTCTGAACGTGCCTGCTCCTCTTTTGAGTTGGGTATTCATCTCGAAGCTGGCCAGGATAGGCCGGTGATCCGAGAGTGGCTCCACGACGACTTCGACTGAGGTGAGTGCTTCCCATGCTTCTCCCTTCGTTAGCATCAGGTCCAGTCTGTGTTGCGGCGGTCTGCTACCTTCCATGGTATGAGAGGAGAACCAGGTATGCCCAGGCTCTGTAGGGTGCGTATGCCTGAAGGCATCAACCAGCTGTTGTTGGTCCATAAACTCCGCCAGCATCCGTGCGTCTGTTCTCCTGGGTCCAGCTTGCTAAGAATCCATTCCTAGGGTGAGGATTGAGTTAAAGTCCCCAGCTAGGACGGCGTTGTCTGCCGCAGGTACGATATGGGGGAGTTCCTCAAAGAAGGACCTCCGTTCCCCTGGTTCCGAGGGAGTATATATGGCCATGAAGACCCATATTTCCCCTCCCAGACTGATCTGGATCTAGGCTCACTGACCCCAAATATCTACCTGTTTTTCCAGCAGGTCGAACTCCAAATTTCGGTGTATGAGTATAATCGTGCCTCCTCTGGTCCCGTTGGCTGGAGCCCAGACTTGTGGTCCACGCCACCAGTTGGCGATCTCCTGGATCTTTGCCTCTGGCAGTTTTGTCTCCTGAAGCATAATGATCTGCACTCTGTTGTCATGAATCCACGTCTTGATCCTCGCCTTCGTATGTCTACCCGAGGTGTCCCCCATCCCTCTCACATTCCATGTGGCTACGTTAATTCTGACCATCTGAGGAATTCTGGGCGGCTACATGTTGGATCCGCTCTGCTTCCTCTGACTGCTCCCTTGTGGTTCTCGGCCTCCTGGTGGAGTCTGTGTCGGCTGCAGTCCCCCATGGGGCTAGGAGAAGGTTCCTGAACCCTGGAGCATATGGCTGCTTGTCTGTCGCCAGTATAGTACAGAAGTCGGCCACACATTTGCCCGGGACGTCCTCGGTAAGGAAGACTTCCGAGTCTTTCAGTTCTGGTCGTCCGGTGCGGCTAACCAGGAGGAAGGCAGCCATACAACGTTCTGAGAGCCCAGGAGAGCTGTTGTGTCCGAAGAAATCTTCACGTCGATCATGCCAATGTGGAAATGCCAACTTCCTCCAGATGCAGCTGCAGCTGACTTCCTGCCGATCCGAATTCCCGGGATGAGCCTGAACGGGAACCTATCTGCAATAAACGAATCGGCCACGAGTATGAGGGAGTCCTTCGTTGTTATTGATGCTTCCACCGCCACTGTTGGAATAGCGAGTACCCCTTGTTCAGTCCGTTTCGCCAGGAACTTTGTTCCCTGTGCGGACATTGTGAAGTGTAGCAGAACTGTCTGATGGCGAACCGTGTCTAGGGACCTGCTGCTCGGAGGTTGAGTTAGAAGCTGCCTTGTTAGAGTTGGAGTGCTTGTTTCGGTGGCAGTTCTGTCCAGGCGCGAGCTGCCTGCGACTGAAAAGAAGTCTACTTCCACTTCTGCTTCTTCTCTGGTGATCTTTCCGTCACCTTCTTCATTGATCTTCCTCTGTTTGAATGGGGATCGGAGGACTGGCCGCGGGTCTCTCATGACTGCATCACCCAAGTCTCCTGCCGTTCTTGGTCTTTCTGAAGCAGCAAGACGGGGGTCCCGTGGAGGGTGGGACTGTGTAGAGAGCACTGTTCGTTGTCCACTGTGGTGGGGCGATGGGTCAAACTCGGGGTTCAGGTATGTGGTGAAAGCGTGTTGAGACGGGTCAGTCCATGAGCTACCCTGCTGTTGGTTAGGCATTCCTGTCTGGGCCGTGGGAGGCATACCTCCTACAACCTTGGCAATGTATGAGACTAGCTCCTGTGCGGAGGTCGTGCCTTGGGAGGTCGTGAGAAGGAATGCGGGTGGGGCTGTTGCCCTCTGGATTGAAACCAGGGGGGGGACCGGTGGAATGTTGTCAGAGGTTGAGAAGTCTGAGTTGGGCGAGGGGTTAGCGGGGTGTGCCCAGGCGGGGTCAGATGGCGTGGCAGGAGCGTAGGATTACGGGGCCGAGGTGGCTGGATAAAGGGCATAGGAGGGGGTTGTGATTGTGCTGCGTCGGGAATGAGATGGTGTTGGTGATATTGGGGGGGGGGAGGAAGGGAGGGAGGGTAGGATGGTTGTGCCGGGTATTGTAGCTGTGGAGCGGGCTGACCTGGTGTTGGGTGACGTAGCACACTGTTTTGTGGTTGTGGTGGTGGTGGTCTTGGGTGTGGGATGGCGAATGTGCTCCGTAGAAGCCGGGGGATGGGCGGCCGGGGGGGGTGGGGGTAGGCCCGTGCGAAGGTGGGGGTTGGGGGTTACTTGCACCCCCCTGTCAGCGTTGACCTTCGGGAATTCTCCCACCTGGGCCTCTGCCTCCTCCTCTCCCTCTGCCTCTCCCCCGTCTGCCCGGAGGCATGGTTTCGTTGAATCTAGGACAAGCCGGGTCGAACTCATCATGGAACCACCACAAACACTTGCAACAGAAGATGGTGTCTTGATTTGCGAATTGTATTCGCATGTGCTGGCCTGTAGGGCGTCTTAGTACCACCCATTCCATGAACGTGTCTCGGACTGATGGATCACAGTCAATACGTACGTTGCCCAAGCGAGGCTCGTCCTCATTCCTTTCCGGAGGGTGCATATGGATTATTGGTCTCATCAACTGTTGGACCGCGTATCGGAGCGAGAACATAGCACTAAGGGGAACCCTTAACGCAATGATGCGGTACTTAGCTGCCGCTTCATGGTCTCTGATTTGGTCCAATTCTTGTTGAGTCATCCATGCTTTGAATGAGACTTTGACTGGGCCTGCGCGTGTAGGGATATAGTCATGCCCTTTGGTGATTAACCATTGGGCAATTTGGATGGAGCGAGCTACGTATGACATGACATTTGGACCTTCCCCATGGGTTCTTCCTCGTTTCTGTGATGGATTGATATTGACATCCTGATACCAGGCATCTTCATAGATGCGGATGAATTGTTCCCTTTGCGCTACGGAGAGGGTGGTTGCTCGCATCTCAAAGATGCAGATAACAGTTCGATCCTTCAGCCACGCGATCGTGGCTGCGTCCACCTCTTCGCTAAGGTTTAAATAACCGATCCCGTCGACGATTTCAATATCGCCATGGGAAAAGGTGGATTCGGGGAACAATCCATCATCATAACAGCTGTCAAGTAGGGCTCGGACTCTCGGCATGTCCTCCGGTGTGACCAAGGGCGGGTGGGGGTCGGATGGGGAGGCATGGGATGGGGTTTGACCGACTGAGTGGGCTGTCCACTCAGCCATGTCGATATCTCCCGAGTGAGGTGGCTGTGGCCACGAGGCCAACTCTGACCTTTGGGCAACTACTAGGGGGAGGTTCGCGAGAGAGAGGGTAGGTCAGAATAGAAGGGGAAACCTATGGGCGGAGGACACTGATGGGATGGGAGAAGTTGTGGCGGAGGGGGACAAACTATATTGACGGGTTTAGGTGGTGTGGATTTGTGCTGACATAGTAAGCAAAGGGATAGGGGTTGAAGTCGCGATAAGGGTAGAGGGGCGTTGGGAAAGATGGGGTACCATTAGGAGGGGTAAGGTGCCGTCGGGCTGGTTGACTAGGGGAGGAGCCTGACTTACTAACCACTACTATTGTCGTCCTACTATGATGGGTGCGAGCACAGGGATCGGCATTTTCCTGCCCTAAAGAATCAGGGGAAATTCCTTACCTTCGTTAGTACTCGTCGGGACAGGGCGCTTTCCGCCATGTCCAATATACTCGTAGAACGCAATGGAGTTGGTGTGTTGATCTGTTCTGACCCGCTGACTCGCCTCCAGATCCCCTCCTGTCGATGACCTGAGTTGACGAAGCAATGGCTGCGCAGGATGGTTGACGACTGCCACGTCTCCCGGCAGCGTGCCGGGCTGGTGACCAGCAGGACCGGTTCCCCTGAACCGGTAGCGCATCAGCGGAGCGCTTTGTGCCGGCCGCACGCCTCTCTCCCCACTCGCTCCACCCCCGTCTTTTGGTGGGTTCCCTATGCTTGGGTTATTTATGTAGCCATGTGTGTGGCACAAGTCCCCACCTTCTCCAGTGTACCCTACCTAGTCATCCAAGTATAAAAGATTTTCTGGTTCACTAGATTGTCCGTTTTGCCACTGCTGACGACCAGGTGCAGATGAATGTATCTGGTCCATGTACAGCTGAATGTATGCTTGTTTGTGATGTACTCTGTTGTAGTGTCTGGTCTTTTTCGTCCAATCGAGGAGGGCCTCGATGTGGAAATGTTAATACTATCATTCTTATGATTTTTACTAGCACTGGTGGGTCTATTTAAAAAAAAAAAAAAAGATTATTACTACTGTCATATCCCTATCCCTACTAAGGGCGTCATTCGACACTCCTTAGCGCGTCCTCGGGCTCCGAGGACGAATCCTCGGATTTTTTTTTTTTTTTGAGGTGTCGTTCCACCTGTCCTCGGAGAATCGCCCCGAGGACGAATCCTCGGGGTCCTCCCGCGGCCAGTTTCATTAGATTATACATGGCCGCTAGGGGATTGTCCGGCCTCTGATTCGGGATGTCCGTGTAGGAGGCGTGGTGGTCCAGCAGGCGGACGACGACAATACGTCACGGGCCCTGGAAAAGAAAATCGCGAACGCGGGAACGGCCCCGTTCGAAATTCGAAATTCGAATTTGCGTCTTGCGGAGCGATCGTGTGGCGGCGCACAGGCGGGTAGGCGAGGGGGGGGCAGTGCACGCCGTGCAGGGTTTCGGTTGCCATCGCGATGCGTACTTCAGCGGCGCCTCACCACCACTCTCTCAAGTGTGGTCGACGCGGCGAAATGAAGACGGGTATCGGCAGTTGCGCTCGCCACGTGGAAGCCCGCAGCGGTTCCGTACTTCAGCAAAGGTGGGCGGACGCTCCAATCGGGGTGGAACATCGTTGAACACAGTTGTCTTCCTGACCTGATTGCAGGCGTCTTCAATCGTGGTGGCAGACGTAGACGCAGGTGGGTGGGGGTGGACGTTGTTTTTCGTGTTGGAAGGGCGTAATGGAGGGCTGCGATGGGGATGGTCGTGTTGTGCTGTCGAGGACGGAGAAGACAATTGTCGCAAGGGCGGCCGGGCGCATGAAGGCAACGCTTTCGAGGCGGCGGCAGAGGCTTCTGCTGCAGAGGGTGTTGGACGCCCCGGACTGCATTACCACTTCGGAGGCCGTGGTTCAGCTGTGCGCTGCTATCGAAAGCGGTGTGCTTCCTCGGGCGACGCCTCGTTGGTGGATGAGGCGGAGAGCTGGCGGGACTTGGGAGGATTTGCGGGTGTGCGATGACACGACAGACGACTACTTCCGGGAAAAGCTCCGCATGTCCAGGAGTGTTCATGGAGATCACCGAAGCCTGTGCAGCTCATTTGCAACGACAGGTGACGTTTTACAGGGAGCCACTTCAGCCGGAGCAGATCGTCGCGTATGCGCTGTACAGGTGGGCTACAGGAGAGTCATACGACAACAGCACATCATCCTTCGACATGGGCAGGGCTTCCGGAGTTCGAGCCGTGCGCGATATGACAAGCGCTATGTTGAGGGTGTACGGGGACAAGATATCGTGGCCGACGGGGGTGCGGAAACACGTCGCGCTACGAGCGTTTCTGGACAAGGGCTTTCCCAATTGCCATGGCGCAGTTGACTGCACACAGATCTACGTGGACAAACTGGAGAACGCGCCGAGCGAGAACTACTTCGACCGCAAGCACCGTTTCTCTGTCATTGCGTAGGTGATGGTGGACCTGGATCTGCTCGTGCTTGATGTGTTCATTGGATATCCGGGGAGCTGCCACGACATTAGGGTGATCCAGCTGTCAAGTCTGTCCAGGCGCGCGGAAGAGGGAATGTTGTTTCGTGGGCCGCCTGTCACGCTGCCGGGAGGGGTGAGGACGATCGGATACATCTTGGGCGACAACGGGTATCCTCCTTCTGAATGGGTGGTGGTTCCATATGGAGGAATCAATCAGCACCCAAACGAGGAAAGGTTCGACACGAAGCAGAAGGTCGCAAGAGGGGTTGTGGAGAGGGCATTCGGGAGGTTAAAGGGGATGTGGAGGCTCTTCCTGCGGACGCACAAGACGAACCTCGACACTCTACCGCAACAGTTCACAGACTTCTACATTCTCTACAACATCCTGATCGACGCCGGTATCGAGTTCGACGAGAATCTGTTGTGGGAGGTCGACGAGAACGCGGTGAGGCGCCGAGTGGACCTGGGGATTCATCATCCCCCGCAACCAGTGGCGATGTTGACTTCAACGCACGCGGCACACACGCTCCGCAATGCGCTGGCGGAACGAATGAAACACATGTGATCCTGCCTACCGCCTGCCTGTTTCTCTCCTAGACTTCTTCGTTGAAGTTGTGTTCCGCCGTCATCGATTCACAACGCTTGCGTCTTTCGCTTGCGCGCGCAATTACAAATACTTCGGAGGGTTTGTCGTCGCGGACGGGTTGTTTTTAGGTGTTTGTTGTTGTAGTCGACGGTAAACTGCTTGTCCAGTTTGTCGATCATTGGGAGTGACGCGGCTTCATTGTTGTTGTAGTTGCCGCAACGGTAGTGTGGTTATTGTTTCGGTCTTCGTTGTTGCTGTAGTGAGCGAAATGGTGTTCCCGCGGGATTTCGTGCATTCGGGGACGGAAAAATGAGATTGGGGG
>BFEA01000187.1:2419363-2444327 GCA_003427395.1 Chara braunii
AGGATTCTTTGAGTGTTTCTCTTCTCTTGTGCGTCTGTCTCTTATACACATCTAGATGTGTATAAGAGACAGGTGTGTGTGAGAGAGAGAGAGAGAGAGAGAGAGAGAGAGAGAGAGAGAGAGAGAGACTTTGATGTGAACATGTCTCGTTTTTTTTTTGCCTTATTCCAGGTACTCTTTTTCTGCCTCTTCTTCGAGATTGGCTATGTGTGTGTCGGATCTTTGATGTGAACATTATATAGTTGGATATGCATGGGTGGTTAGCGATTGACCTCGTTATTCTCAATTCTCAATTAGTCTTCGTAGTCGTATTCGGGAAGAATAGTGAAAACAACCACCAACTGCCTTTCATACACGCCTCAAGAAATCTTCGATACATACCAGTGTGAGTATCTCTCCTCGTCCTATGTAACGAACATTTCTTGAGGCATGTACGAAAGGCAGCTGGCGGCTGTTTTCACTAGTCTTCTTCTCCTTCTTCCTCTTGCAATATTTGCGAAAGGTCTTAGTCCCAGCACAAGTCTGACTGTGAATTTTGCAACATTTGCAACATCTGCCTCAGATACTGTGACTGCTCTGGACTGGGACTGTGGCCTTTGAGACTGTGACTGGACTGGACTGGGACTGGACTAGGACTGTGAAAGGTCACAGTCCCAGTACAGTCACAGTCCCAAGGGTCAAGTCTGACTGTGAATTTTGCAACATTTGTGAAAGGTCACAGTCCCCGCACAAGTCTGACTGTAAATTTTGCAACATTGCGTGGATGTGCGTGTGTGTGTGTGTGTGTGTGTGTGTGTGTGTGTGTGTGTGAGAGAGAGAGAGAGAGAGAGAGAGAGAGAGAGAGAGAGAGAGAGATTTTTCCGTTCATGTGAAGTTTCAAACACCCATACCAGCCACGCTGGAATTCATTGTGACGTGAGGTAACTCGTGTATCCGCTGCGTGAGCAGTGCAGGCTTGTCAAGTCTCCATCAGTTTGTAAGGGCGGAGAAGTTGTTGAAGCTCCTTACAAGCAACCGAAGAAAGGTACAACCAGCTGGGCACGGTGTACCAAAACTCCGTTGCACCGGGAATGGGCACAATGGACCGTGCGGGGAGAATTGCTTCCGCCTTCTCTACAATAACTGTCCAATCATTTGTTGCGCATGGAACCCCTAGTGTGCAGATGGGGATTCAAGGTCCTAACGAGATTGGCGGGTCGTCAACACACCCCTTTGCGAGTGCGGCGACGCAGCAAGCAAGTGTGTTAACGCACATGGGCGTCCAATACCAGCAAGGCGCCGCGACGCGCTGTCGTGCGCGGCGCTCCTGCACCCTGCTGGGAGCGCTGAACCTCACGGTCGTGTCACGCAGGATTTATTTTCGTAGAACATCTAGTCTCCACTCCAATCGTGCACGCGTGCTATACCTCTCACGATGCCCTGCGACAGGTCGGAACGTCGCGAGGTACAACTTACCTTCTACCTGAGGGGCTGTCACCACCCTCCGGTAGGCATATCCGTGTTGAGCTATCGGCCCACGATGCGAAAACTTTTACATGTTTTTGTAGAGGTAGGTTGGCCGAGGGTGTTTTTTCGATCGCAGTAGCATAAGATGGGGGTACGCGCGGTAAGACACCTAGAACTGACCCGCTACGTATTTCAAGTTGAACTTTTAAATGGTAGTCTACTTCCGCTTTATGCTTTAATTGTCTGATGATCGAACATGTCCGACTTTCCCAGTTGCTAAGACTCTCTATCCTACTGAACAAATTATGTTACAACTGTTAACAAATAGCACAGGATTTATATACGACCATAATGAGTATGAGAGTATTACCGCCGGGAACCCTTTCCACTGTCACAAGTGCTGTGTGTCAGGACTCTTCACGATGTCAAGCCCATATTCAATCCAAAACCCACGAACAAAACAACCTGCACATGATAATGCAAAGACAATCCACATGCCATGCACTAGCGGAGTCAACCATCAATCCACACCTCAGACTATGTCCCTCACTTCCCAAACCATGTAATGCAACTCTATCTTTTCCTGAGACGTAAGCCCAGCCCCCTCACATTTCTTCAAAGGACCATTGAAAGTGACTAGGACCATTTAGGCAATGAACACAGGTGACAGTTTTACTGATCACAGGGTTCGACTTTAGATGTGGGTATCAAGTCACAAGGGGGAAAAGTTGAATCGGCAACGACCGACCTGTTATCGAGTGATAACAGAAAGTTGAGTTCTTTATGTAGGACTTCTCCTTCAATTGCAGTAGACCAAGCGAAAGACCTGCACACACACAGGTCAACAATGATTCAACATCCCTACTTGACTTCCCACTTAATGATATCTAAGGGTCAAACCCTTAGTTCAGGTCTGCGAGCTTTGGGATCAGCATCAGAGTGTTTAATCCCTAACTTCTACCTACCCTAAGTCCTTCGTCACTCTTCCTCCTTCTTGTTCAAGAAGTTTCTTACCTATGTCCTATGTCGTTTTAGGGAAACTCATATTTCCCCAACTCTCAGTACTTGCATTTTTCTCTCTTGTGGACAAGCACACCCTCTGGTGCTTTATGTGGTAGTCTAGCTGAGATTAACTCATGCTGTTGACAACTCCTCATTAGGAGCTTGTTCAATAAACTGAGGCTACGTAAAGCCTCTCTTTTTCCTAACCCTTTGTCCCTGCGATTTTTGTCTTCTATTCTACTCCTCCCTATGGACTTTCGGAGTCGCCCCTGATGGAACACTCCCTTTTTCTTTTTTATTCTTCTTATCCTAACATACGCAAGTAGTGGGTTGACTCACCCGGGAATCATCTACTACTTGATCAATTCCAAATCAAACGGTTAGTCAAACGAGTAGTCGAATTGCTCCTACGGAAGCAATCAACCACCCTTCATAGCTCAAGCAATCCTCATGCGATCAAACAATTCAGGCAATCATGTGCGGGTGACTGGATAATTTATATGTGAGTATTTAGTTTTTGATAAACCTCTTTTAGATTCAGATGTCAATACAGAAGTGCAAGCAAGTAATAAGCGACCTTCCCGGAAGCCTCCTCCTACTCCTTGATCGGAGCTCAGTCTACATTTCATAAGCGTAATAGGATGATCCAACGGGAGTCACCCTACTATTAACTTAGAGTCGGACGAGCTTGAGATTAAGTCAGTGGTTTTTGGATGATTCGAAGTGTCATACTTGGTACGTTAGAATATAGCTAAGTGGTTTGTATAGAATAACTCTATGGGAGCCTCCTATATCCGGATCCAATGTTAACTAATTAGGTCAGTGGTAATCATGCAATGCCAAACAAGTAGCAGGGTTACTCAATTCTCTTCCTGTTAGTTGATCCCTAGATCAAACAACGTATTAAGATGACCCTCCCGGGAGCCACCTAATATCTGTTCGATGTGTAGGGAACCAAATTATTTGTAATTGTCAATTGATCCCCAGATCAAACAGAATATTAAGATGACCCTCCCGGGAGCCACCTAATATTTGTTCGATGCGTAGGGGATGAAGATTATTTATAGTTGTTAATTGACCCCTAGATCAAACAGAATATTAAGATGACCCTCCCGAGAGCCATCTAACATCTGTTTGATATATAGGGAATCAAGATTGTTTGTAATTGTTAATTGATCCCCAAATCAAACCAAATATTAAGATGACCCTCCCGGGAGTCACCTAATATCTGTTCGATGTATAGGGAATGAAGATTTCTTGTTAGTTGACCCCTAGATCAAACAGAATATTAAGATGACCCTCCCGGGAGCCATCTAATATCTGTTCGATGTTATAGAGGATGAAAATTTCTTGTTAGTTGACCCCTAGATGAAACAGAATATTAAGATGACCCTCCCGGGAACCATCTAATATTTGTTCGATGTATAGGGAATGAAGAGATTATTTGTAATTGTTAATTGACCCCCAGATCAAACAAAGTATTAAGATGACCCTCCTGGGAGCCACCTAATATCTGTCCTATACATAGGGGATCAAAATTATTTATAGTTGCTCTGGGAGTCCATTTATTAAGTTAGGCAAAGGCATGTTGACGTACACGAAAGTTAACACAGATCGTCCTAGACTAAGGAGTTCGTGTACTCACCCGAGAGTACTTAATTCCCTACTTAATTTCCTCCTTAAGTCTCATCCAATCTTTCGATAGGAGAACTCCACGGGAGACTCCTATTACCTCTGCTTTTGTCAGTTATTTGAAAATTGTGTATTCCACGGAAGTATCGGATTAGTTCTTGCCTTGGTTAAATTAGTTGAAAACGTGTACTTCATGGGAGTACCGAATTTATCTTGGAGTTAACTGGTTGAGTTATCATGAAAAACACACGGCATCTTCCCATCCTTAATGTTGAAGTCCAGGGCTAAATAGTTAGGTTGGGTAGCTTGCACGGCAAGTACTCTTTTAGTCATTCCAGACAGCGCGACGACCCCAACGGAGGCCTCCATCAAACTGCCTTTGTTGTCTCAAAACCAAGCAGGCTAAGTTTCCTTCTCGGTTCTTTCCTAGGTTCCTTCCTTTCCTCAAGCAAGGTTCTCATTCCAATCATATAGTACTTTTCTTAGCTGATATGATTAGTCCTGAAGAAACCTATAAACAGTATATCACATAAATACGCATGCTTTTTGCTAGAAAGGGTGTAGTTTGTAAGGGATATGGGAAAGGAATCGATGACGCGTACCTTACAGTTCTCTGCCTCCAGAGTTCCTCCTGAACTCCGATAGAGCTCCCGCAATCGCCCTGTTGTCTTCGTCTGTTTGACCATCATTTTCCACAGAGTAGATTTTTCAATTTCAGAGAGATCATACTATAGAACATAGGGAACTGAGGGGATTAGAACACGGAAGTATAGGGAAGGATGGAAGAGGTAGGCATTGTCACAGGGCGACGATGCCTTTCTCCCCTCCAGTGCCTCATACTTCCCCGTATCTGACCCTCCCCACCATTTTTGAAACAATGATAATGGTTTTAATCATATTCCTGGATGGGTGTGGGGAAGAAGGTAATAAAGGACTCATATCAAGGGGAGAGCAGAGGAGGAAGGAGAAGGTAGGTAGCGTCACATGGTGACGATGCCTCACTTCTTCCTAATACCACGTATTATTTTTCACTTCCGGTCTGCGGCTTCCCATAATTTAATAACCATAATAATAATAATAATAATAATAATAATAATAATAATAATAATAAAGAAAAACAGTAAAAGATAACATTCATGGTAGCAATAGCAAGTGAAATAGTGCCTCGCCACCTTTCTTCTTTTTTTCTTCTCTTTTTTCTCTTCCCTTTTTTTTCTCTTCCTTCACCCTTTATTCCCTGGCATCTCCTTTGCTTTTAGTCCATATGCATCGCTTTACTTTCGCTACACAACCTCAGTCTTAGCAACCCGTTCGCTGTCCTGCATGCACGCCTCAAGGCCACGTGCGTGTGATTAAACCCCTGAGGGCGCACGTTTGTTGCCTCGCGCATCAGCTTGCAAGCTTCGTGGGTGCTTGCTCACGGCTTCGCATATTTGATCATGGCCTGATGGCATCTCACTGTCCCGCTGCGTCCCATGTCGACCAGTGCCTATGCATAGATGTGGTTACAATGCTGCATCTTCAGTGACCCGCGACCCCTTTTTACTATGTGGGCTTCATGCTATGTGTGTCCAAGTTGTAAGTGCCCACGTTCCGGGGTCAGCTGCCTAATGCAACTGCCTCTTTTGGTAGTACCCTGAACGCGGTTCAAACTGCACTTCATCTGCAGCAACTGTCTGGTGCCTATGTCAGAAAAGTTAAAATAAGTATCCCTTATGGACATTCAGGTCCGCCTTCACTTAGGACGGGCACGGGATTTGTTCGGATCACACGATGCTGAAACAATGAGCAACAATAATAATGAATACTATCGATCAATAACAGTGATAATAACTATAATGCAAGAAAACGGACAGCCCTATTTAGTCCAACCAGCGATACACAGTCCTGGTCGTCTATCGCAGTCTATCCTGGCTGCCGGTGTCTGGCTGTCCGTCTGATTGTGCCTGATTGTGTGCCTGACCGTATGTAGTGCATACTCACTGTTCCGCATGCCAGTTTTCTCAGAACATCAGGCATCCGTACAACCCTGTCTCAGTCAGTTCTGATCCAGTTAAGTAAGTATCGCATGGGACCGTGTACACCACGGGCATGAGAAGGGGTTAAACCAACGAGCTGCAGAAGTATATATCAAGTGGCAACGCCCAGTCGTTCATTCATTCGCTACGTAGGCCATGCAGGAGTGCTGCTACAGCGACTTGTGCAGGGAGGTCTGCAGAGAGTTCGAGAAGGAAGTGGGCAAGGAAGGTGGACCGACACAACTGTAGTGCATTGTGCACGCCTGTGTGCATGTACATAGAACGTTGCGTGTGGGATATCCAGGGTGATCCAGTGTGTGCGAACAGTGAGGTGTTTGGGTGCTGAGTCGCCATAGCCAATTGAAAGTGAACTCGTATCTGGAAGCCATATCTCTGAGTTCCATGTGGGCGAATGTTGCCAGCTTACAACGCTACTGTTTACATGCATGAAAATGTGTGAGTGAGAACAAGTCTGATTGCAATATCAAATAATAATAATAAAATAATAATAATAATAATAATAATAATAATAATAATAATAATAAAATAAATTGAGCAATAGCGAACCTCAGCAATCAATCATCATCATACATATGAGACCAGATACTCGTGTCCTTGAATCAGTACCAGAACTGAATCACGAGTTCTCCCAAATACGAGCACAACAAAAGATCATAAGTGACAATGATGGTAAGGTCTCATCATCATCATTAATGAAGAATCAATGCTGATATCCTATCTAGCGTTCGACGCCCAAACTACAGGTGGCAGATCCTATCTAGACTAATCTACAATGCCGCATGGTGACGACAACAGGTTTCCCCGAAATACGAGCACACAGCAGGCAGTGTCGCTAGTTTCCATCAACAGGTGCGTTTTCGCATCATTCACAACCTCTTTCCCCAGCACACAGATGTCACTTGTACCCAAAAGACCACCCTGCGTCCTCTTACCCCCTTTCTACATGTATCTCCGACTCATTCTGCTATCTTTCTCTCTCGTTGTATTTGCCCTGTTTATCCATCTGTCAGTTTATCCCCGTCAGTCAGGTCTGGCTGTTTACGTCAGTCTGTTTTTGTCTGACTGTCCGTCCGTCTTGCCTGAGTGTCTGACTTATGTGTATTTCTGCGTTTTTCCAATTGTGTGTCTGTCTGCGTATACATCTGTGTGTCAGATTGTTTGTCAGCTAGTCTATTTCTGTCTGTCTGTCTGGTATATCTGTACGCCTGTTTTTCTGTTTCGTTCACTTGTCACTGTCCTTTCGCATGTCTGTTTCCTTTTGTCTGTCGTTCTGTTTGTCCTTGTTTCCCTTCTTTTCAGTTCCTGCCCCTGTGTTTCTCCCTTCGCAAGGGACTTGACCGTTCGTCACTTGTTGGGGCGTGCCAAATAACAGGTCACACAGATTGCATTGTCCTACACGAAATTCAGTGGAAGATGGGTAAAATCCAGGGAGCGTCACTTAATTATCATAACTAGAATAAAGAGAGAGAGAGACTATGAGTTCAAAATGAACAGCGCCCAACATAATCACGCGTCTCCTTCACCCAACAAGAGTCCCAAGTTTGGCGTTCATCAGCGTCATTAGCCAATCATCAATGGCGCTCCGTAGGTAGATCATACCACAACTCACTTCTCCCTCTTCTTCCCTGGTCTCCCTGTTTTCTCTCTACCTGACTACAGTCCTAGTCTACTTGTTTTTGCTTCCTACACACATGCGCATGCACGCTCCCGCGTTCCTAAACAGACAAGTGTGGCAATGCACATTTCCATGTTCTAGTCACAGGCTCACCCGATCTTGCTCATCCTATCGTTGGAGAGAGCTTGGGGGTCGCATAGTAATGGTCATTAGTCTACTTTCCCTTCTTTTTCATCTCTTCGTATTTCCCTCCTTCTTTCCTGCCGTGTTCATTCTCTGTACTGACGTTGCTCATCTTCTTTTCTACGGAGTTCTCCCTCTCTCGCGGACCCTCCTCCACAACGTGGCTATCCCTTCACATGCTCCACGACCTACACCATCGTCCTTGGAACGCGGGGTGATCATTAATAGTATAGTAGTTCGACCATCATTTAGATGAATCTGCCCGGTATAGTGGTTCAGATTCATCTGAGAGGAGATATTGTCAGGAATATGAGTGGGGGCCATAGACAGATTATGAACTCAAATCCCAAGAACACGTAGTAACCCAGATAGTCGTGTACTAGGCAAATAACTTAATTACTCCAAGGTTCCATCTAAATACAAGCGTTGCAGTGAACTCGCGGGCCACTGTCCAAACCTTTGGACCATATTTACGCAGTATTCAATGTCGCTTCTTCCTCCTGACATGTACATGGGCATAGTAATGGCCGGGTAAATAATATTTAAGAAGGTATAATAATAATAATAATAATAATAATAATAATAATAATTTAAAATCACAATAATAACAAAAGTAATTTTAATCATAATAAAAAATAATGATGATAATAATAATAATAATAATAATAATAATAATAATAATTTAAAATCACAATAATAACAAAAGTAATTTTAATCATAATAAAAAATAATGATGATAATAATAATAATAATAATAATAATAATAATAATAATAATAATAATAATAATAATAGTAATAACGATAATGCCAGTCAATCAATGATAGTGGTAATAAAAGAAAGAATAAATTTCAATAATACAAAATGCAAGGGAAATGCGTAACAACGAACTTCAGAAATCAAACAGCATCATACACATATGACCAGATATTCGTGACCTCGAACCAACAGCAGAATTGAATCACGAGATTCACCAAGTAAGAAATCGCCAAGAGCTCGTAGTTGACAATGCTGAGATATTCCCACCTTTATCGACGAAGAACTTAGAGTCGGTATTCTATCCGGCGGTCATTGCCCAGACTACATGTCTTAGATCCTATCTAACCTATATTTCGCAACCGAAAGATGACATCAACAACAATCCCGAAGTACGTGTCTGTGGCGACCAATGCCGCACGCTTCCTGCACCAGGTATTGTCTCGTGCCACACTCACAACCTCGTTCCCAACTCATAGATGCCACTAGCACACGCGCGGAGTTCTCTTTTCACCCACCCACACACACACTTTATCGATAGGATGAGCAAAAATGGAATGAATCTTCCGCTGAAATATGAAAATATACACTGTTATTTTTTTATTTGCTCGTTTTATCGATCCAAGGAGCGCGCCTTTTCTCTTCTTCTCATACACACACAAACACACACACACACACACACACACACACACACACACACACACATACACACACACATACATACACACATACATACACACACATTCCATCGATAGGATGAGCAAAAACTGGAATGAATCTTCCGTTGAAACGCGAAAATATACACCCCCACTTTTCGGTTCGCTCACGCCATCGATCTAAGTACCGTGCGGCGATGCACGGGTTGGAGACTTTGCTATCTCATACACACACACACACACATACGCACTCCCTCACACAAACACACTCACACACTCACACACACACACTCATATAGTAGTAGTGATTACCTCTACGTCGTAGCGGAAATCAGATCGAGCTTGCCCACTCTTTCGATGGAAGTTGCGCAAAGCCAGCCGCGGCTTCGGCGACTTACCCGGCCAGGTACATCGAGACGATTGGAGTATCCTTTCTCTATTCCATCTCTCTTATTCTCTCTCCTTCTCACACACTGACACACTCGAACACACAAACACATACACACACACACACTCAACAAGTTCATACATGCGCATAAGTAAGTGAGGCGATGCATATCGCCCCATTTTTAGTGATAGATTCCTTCGATTTCGTTCTTCCTGTCAACGGAAGCAACGTGAGCTCTAGTGCGCGATTTACGTACGCGCACACACATCCCTATAGCAGTACCGATTATCTCTACCTCGTGGCGGGAGATCAGATCGATCTTGCCTACTCTTATTGATAGAAGCTGCGCAAGGTCAACCGTTGGCCTTGAATCGATCGTAGTTACCCTCCCTTTTCTCTTACCTTGATCTTTCTCTATCTCTCTTTCACACATACATACTCCTTTACACACATTCACACTCACACACCCAGGCGGTAGTGTATCTGTCCATGCTTTAGCGGTAGATTTATACCATTTATTTTATTTAGTCATTTATCATTATATACATATATATATATATATTCATATATATGCATATCATACCTTTGATGGAGGTTGAGTGCAATCGCCTCGGTAGGAGCTCTTATGCACGTTCGTATATATACACTCACACATGCACACCATCGCTAGGATGCGCAAAAACGGAATGAATCTTCCGCTGAAACGTGGAACTATACACTGCCACCTTTTGATTTAGTTCAATCTATCGATCTGAGCAGCATTTATCGAGCCGCGGGTGAGAGACTTAGCCCTTTCTCTTTCTCTCTCTCTCTCTCACACACACACACACACACACACACACACACACACACACATACCCACACAAACTCCATCGATAGTATGAGCAAAAACGGAATGAATATTTCGCTGAAACGTGGGAATATACACTGCTACTTTCTGAGTTGCTCTTTCTATCGATCCGAGTGGCGCGTGATGATGCGTGGGTTGGGGAATTAGTTGTTGGCCAAGGTAAGAGACTTATCGTCTCCCTCTCTCGCTTTGGTCGAATCATGAATGTCTTACTTACACACATTCCATCGATTAGGATGAACAAAATCGGAATGAATCTTCTGCTGAAACGAGAAAATATATACTGTCACTTCTTGCTTTTGTTCGTTCTACCGATCCGAGTAGCAGCGGTGGGTTGGGGTTGGAAACTTAGCTGTTTCTCTCTCTCTCACTCACACACACACACACACACAATCGATAGGATGAGCAAGAACGGAACGGATCTTCTGCTGAGACATGGAAATATACACTGTCACGTTTGCCTTGCTCATCCCATCGATCCACGTGGCGTGCGGTTAGGTGCGGGTGGGAGATACTCACTCACACATATATAGTAACAGTGACTTCAACTTCCCTTGTTTTAGTGTTAAATTCATTTATTTTATTTTATTTTTATTTATTTTCTTTATTTATTAATTTATTTACTCATTTAGTTATTTTGTTTTTGCTCGTCGTATCGTTGGTAATGTCGGAAAAACGGGTTGCGAGATCGGAGACTAACCTTTTCTCAATCTCCCGCTCCGTCGAGGTCTTCACTGATGTCGGACGCTTCCCGCTTCTGTAGGTAAGCTCGATCCTTTCCCCCTTCCTGCTTGCGAGCGCCACCTTTCTTGCGTCCACTTTTTCTCACCGTGCACCCACTTACTCAATCTTTGCGCAACACACCTTCCGCCTTTAAGATCGCTTCCTCCTCTCACGTGATCGCGCGATCTTTCTTCCCTGCTCTCCTTGCTCCTTCTTCTTCTTTGCCTCCTCCCTCTCTCTCCCCTCCTTCTTCTTCTTCTTCCTCTCCTTTTCACGTTCTATCGTGTTACTTTCTCTCGTGATCTCCCACTTTCTCCGGTCTATTCGCGATATTTCTTTTCTTGCTTATGAGCGTTTTTCTTTTTTTTTCTCCCCTTTACTCATCTCTTCCTCCCCCTTACTTTCCTTGCCTTCTCTCTCTCCCTCTGGAGCAGGGTTTGTTCGATGTCGCGCCGTGCTTCTCGGCGGCCAAGTCTGTTATGACTTAGGCCGGATGAACCTACCCTAGTCTTGGCGGCGAACTCGTAAAAGTGAACCTAAGGAAAACAAACACGGGGTGTGAAAAGAAGAAAAACTAGTAAAACAACGAAATCTGAAAAATAAAAGAAAAACAAAAAGAAAAAAAACAAAAAGAAAAACTTACTCTTAACCACCCCGTCGTGGCAACTGTCACAACGGGGTCCAACTACAACTGAACTTTCAATCCCTAGGTCATGGGTTCGAGTCCCGTCCATCTGAGGGCGGGCGGAAAAGGTAAGCCCCGCCCCCTATAGCTAGCAAAAGGAGCTAGCCCGGAAGCAGGTCGAACTCGATCCCAGGACCCTCTGCATATCAGTCTGTGCTTGTACCTATTGGGCTAACTCCTAGTTCGGTTCTATTAGGAGCTAATATGCCCTAAGTAGAGTACAGGGCCCAGTTCGATCAATACTTAAGGCCTGCAGCCTACCGTAGGGGAAAACTCAGGCCACCGTTTGGCCAATGCGGCCTGCTACAACAGGCTAGGCCCCTCTTGCCTAGTCGCCCTGGCCACATGGTCGGGGCTTTTACTAATTCTTACCTTTATTCTATCCCGCGGGGAGTTGTTTCTCACCCCGCTTTTCCGATACATTCGACGTCTGTGGTCTTGAGCCGAAACAGTCATGCTTCCTCGTTCGTCAACTGACTGAGGAAAACCGTCGTCGCGTCCCGCACGACTCTTTTCCGTTTTGACCAGCCTTCCGACCTTGTGGTCGGAGGCGTTATTTATTAACCACTTTGCAGCCTCTGCGCGTGCTAGAATGGCGTGCGCGGTCATTTCATCTACTGACCTCTGGCGTCTTTGCATGCCCTGCGAGCATTCGAAATTTTCAACCCCCGACTCTTGTCCGCGTGTGCCGTGTTTTGGCCCTTGCGGTTACTACACTTTTAAGACCATAATGGTCGAGGGGTTTGCCCCAGTTTCTGTTTTTAGCCGTCTCTGTTCTAACAATTGGCGTCAACATTGTGTCGACTACAATATCATGAGCGGATACCCTTGTAAGGGTATCAGCTCCGACAACGCATTCCAGCCATGGCAATTCCGAGGACATCCATTGACCCTTTCCTCAACACCGGGCAAGTTTTCGCAGCCGAGCCATCCTTTTGCGCGCAGTTAGCAGCTAAACGATCATGAATGGTCTTTGAGGATGGCGGGCTGGAGCACATATTGTGGTATTCGGATGAGGATGGAGCATCCGACAAGGATGTGGACGATTCGAGCGGGGAGTTTGACGATGTCGAACCCGTGACAGGTGCTCCTCTCCCTCGGCTTCCTGACGAAGTCGGTGTTGTTCGCGCTGCACAGGAGTTTGCGAACATCACAGAACTAAGGAAGGTCGTGGCGGATGATGCGGTGAAGAAGAAGTACGAGTTTCGGATTGTGAAGTCCAATGCGACAAGGTACACAGTGAAATGCAAGGTGGAAGGTTGTGGTTGGCGACTGCACGCGTCAGCGGTGCACGGTGGACCGACGTTCAAGATCAAATCAATGACCGCACACTGTTGTGCACGTGTGAGCAAATTCTCGAACAATGTCGTCACGGCTGCTTGGGTGTCACAGTGGATAGAACCGAGACTGCGTAATAAGCCAGACTACTCACCCGTCGATATTGTCAAAGATATATACCGACAACACGGAGTGAGTATCAAGTACCGACTTGCATGGTCCGCGAAGGAAGTAGCGAAGGCGAAAATTGCAGGGCTAAATGATGATGGGTTCCACAATCTGTGGATGTATTGCGACGAGGTTCAGAACTCTAACCCGGGGAGCCGTGCTTTCGTGCAAACAAAGGAAGGATATCATCGGTTCAAGCGCATGTTCTATGCATTGGAGGTATGTTTGGCAGATTTCATGCATTGTCGCCCGCTCCTCGGCCTGGACGGTACATTCTTGAAGACAAGATACAAAGGTATTCTTCTATGTGCGACAAGTGTGGATGATGAAGGTCACCTCCTTCCGGTGGCGTTCGCGATTGTGCCTAGCATGGACAGCGATAATTGATTTTGGTTCCTCCACCACCTCTGCGCCACAATCCAATCACGGGTCGCGAATGCAGAGATTATAACCTTCTTGTCTGATCGAGACAAGGGTCTCATCGACGCGGTGAGCAACGTTTTTCCAAGCTCTCCGCACGGGTATTGCATGCGTCATCTTAGTGAGAACATCAAGAAGCGGAACAAAGGCCCCGAGTACCAGAAGTTGTTATGGGCAGCAGCAAAGGCAAACACTGTTGCGAAGTTCGATAACTTGATTGCGCACATGCGTGGTATGGACCCCGACACACCAGCATGGCTTTTACGGACGTGCGATCCTGTTCATTGGGCCGACGCGCATTTCGAGGGAAGGAGATACGGCCACTATACATCCAATATATCAGAGTCTTTAAATAGTTGGATTATGGAGGCCAGAGAGAAACCGGCCATGTTCATGATGGAGGACATCCGTCACCGACTGTGTGAACGCTTCCTCCGTCGACGCAGAGCTGCAGCAGAAATTCAAACAGTCCTTGTCCCGGAGGCGGAGCACACACTAGCTATGTGCAGGCAGAAAGCTCAAAGATACCGTGCAATCCCTACGAATGACGATATATTCGAGGTATTGTGTGGGAACTCTTCCCAGCATGTAGTTTTGAGCACAAGTTCTTGTACATGCAGGTGGTGGCAATCGAGAGGCATTCCTTGCCCACATGCAATCGTGGCTATTCTTAGCACAAACCAGTGTCCGCAAAGCTTTTGCTGCCAAACATTTTCTGCGCAGAAGTATCGGGCAACATATGCGGGGTTGATTCATCCACTGCGGCCGAGGGAGTTGTGGGCATCCGACAAGGTTGCCGGAGACGCCGATGGAAAAGACGGCGGTGAGGGGTCGGGAGTGGAGGGAGATGACCTAGACGTGGTTGAAAGCAGCGTTTTGCCACCTGTTGCACGGGCTGGGCGAGGACGTCGAACAAAGGTTGAGCGGACGGGATGCCAACCAAGAGTTTCAAGTGCAGTCTGTGTGGAGGGTACGGGCACTCCCGTCGAACTTGCAAAAACGGAGAGCAGAAACAGTGACAGAAGTGTGTGCGTGTGTGCGTATGTGTGTGTGTGTGTGTGTGTGTGTATGTGTGTGTGTGTGTGTGTGTGTGTGTGTGTGTGAGAGAGAGAGAGAGAGAGAGAGAGAGAGAGAGAGANTGTGTGTGTGTGTGTGTGTGTGTGTGTGTGTGTGAGAGAGAGAGAGAGAGAGAGAGAGAGAGAGAGAGAGAGAGAGAGAGTTGACATTGTGTACAATGAAACTTCAACTCGTACATTGAGAGCGCTGTCGCCTGTTTTATCAGGCTTGGAGCAGCAAGATATTGATTTATTGTACAGCCATGTTTGTGAATCATCATGTCTCAAGGAAGGCGTGCGAGAATACCGCAATTCCTTGTCGAAGTCTGGCCATTATCTCCCCCGCACGTCCGCCCTCCCTCACTCACATCTCATGATTTACTGCTTGGACAATCCTTGCATTCGTGTTGGCTTCTATGACACAATGGCACGTACACACCATGTATGCAAAATGGCCACCTTCGAGACTATGGTTGTACTGGGACGGTGACCCTTGGGACTGCGACTGTACTGAGACTGTGACCTTTGACTTCCTGCCGAACAGACATGACCCTGTCTCAGCCTTAAGTCTGATTCGTTTAGGACCTGTTCGTTTAGGCAAATGTCGCATCCGGACTGAAATAAAAAGTATTTTTGCAGAATTCACAGTCGGGTTCTAAACGAACAGTCAATTTACCAACTATGAGACAGGGTCATGTCTGCTCGGCAGTAAGTCAAAGGTCACAGTCCCAGTCCACTTACAGTCCCAAGGGTCAAATCTCATTCTGGTGAGGCTGGATACGACATTTGCCTCAGGGACTGTGACTGGACTGGACTGGGACTATGGCCTATGAGACTGCGAATGGACTGGACCGAGACTCATCTAGGGCTGTGAAAGGTCACAGCCCCAGTACAGTCACAGTCCCAACTAATCACACAGACATGACCCTGTCTCAGCCTTAAAATTGACTGTTCGTTTAGGAACCGACTGTAAATTTTGCAAAAATATTTTTTATTTGAGTCTGAATGCGACGTATGCCTCAGGGAACTGGATTTTGGAATGCTGCTTCGTGACTTTAAGTCGTTTTGCAAAATTCACAGTGAGGTCCTAAATGAATAGTCAATTTCAAGGCTGAGAGAGGGTCATTTCTGTTCGACAAATGTCGCAGTCTTAAAGGCCCCAGTCCTAGTCCAGTCTCAGTCCAGTCCAGTCCCAGTCTCAGTCCCAGTCCAGTCGCAGTCCAGCCCATTCACAGTCCCCGAGGCAAATGTCGTAAATGTTGCAAAATTCACAGCCAGACTTGTACTGGGGCTGTGACCTTCCACAAATGTTGCCTGCCTCCTACCATAATAGTGTTCCACGCACAACTTGTTTTGTTCCACCTTTTTGCCACATTCCTCCTTCTCCCCTTTTCCAAAGCTGGAAGGCTCCCATCAGGAGCAGACATTTCAGGTGCCAGATAGAAAGAAAACCAATTGCTTTTGAGCATGTTCAAGGGTTGATTTTTACATGTCATTGGTGCCTAACAACATTGTCTGCCTCCTACCGTAACATTGTTCGTTGATGCGGGCTAATGCTCAATGATGGGTGCAAATTGAGTATATTGTGCCCCAGACTACTTGTCTCACCACCTCACCACCAGCCCCCGTCTTCACACTGACCCTTGTTCGATGATTACCTTACTCTTGCCGCGGTTTTCTTCTCTCTTGACCCGAACAAAAGTGGTAACCAAAGGTAGGTGTCAGCACTATCTCCTTCCTTGAGTCCACGCCATGAAACCCCCTTTGCACTCCCTTCACTGTGTGAACACCCTTGTTGCTCAACTAACACCTCCTAAGTCCCTCTTTCAATGGAAAAACACCTCTTTAATTTAGTACAAACACCCGTCCACGTGCCTTGAATACCTGTTTACCATGTCCGAAGGAGCTCCATTTCAAATTGTGAACATCCCACATCACCCCCTCATGTTGGCAGAGAGTAAACATCCCACATCACCCCGGACCCTCATGTTGGTAGAGACTGGGACTGGACTGGGACTGTGAAAGGTCACAGTCTCAGTACAGTCACAGAAAAAGGCCCACAACTACCCGACATAAAGACCCTACCGCAATGGTAGGGTAATAGAGACTCTGCATGCAAGTATAGGGCAACAACAACATTCACAAGGAAAAGGTGTTGTGAGTATGATGTATGCCACATGGGGCGGTAAGAACGGGCACACATGCATACTCCATGTCTGTGTCAAGAGGATTGATTGCATGTGTGGGGCAATGGGTACAGGACGGGCACACACGCATACTCCATGTGCCGTTCAGAAGGAAAAGGTGACTGCACTTGCATGCTGTGTGTCAAGAGGATTGATTGCATGTGTGGGGCAACAGCAGCATTCACAAGAAAAATATTTTGTGAGTATGATGTACGCCACATGGGGCGGTCAGGATGGGCACACAAACATACTTCATGTTTGTGTCAAGAGGATTGATTGCTTGTGTGGGGCAATGGGTACAGGAGGGGCACACAGGCATAAAAGGTGACTACACTTGCATGCTGTGTGTCACGAGGATTGATTGCATGTGTGGGGCAACAACGACATTCACAAGGAAAAGGTGTTGTGAGTGTGATGTCAGCACCAACAAATTTGTGTCATGCCCAGGTAACTCCATCACAGGCCCGGGGGAGAATGCACCAGACTGCCTTCAACAGGTATAGGACGGGCACACAGGCCACAAACAGCCAGCCACAGTGGCCCACTGTCGTTGAATGCAAGCAAGGGCATGGCAGAAATGCCCTTACGGTCAAATTTGTGTTCTGCCCCGGTAGGTCCCTGAGAGGCCCGTGGAAAATGCCCCTGAGAGCCCCCAACGACTACAGGGGCGGGACAGAAAGATGGGCGGTACCGGTGTGAGGAAACCCGGGGAGGGGTCGCCTACTGCTCGCTGAAGCCAACGGCAACGGCGCCTGTCACTCGCCTCGCCCGCTTCCTAGGTCCTCAGCAACCAGGGCGTGTCGGGTTTTGCGTTGCCTCTCGCACCCCCCCACATGAAGCTGGGTTGAAGGTTCTCTTTCGCACATAAAAAAAAAACACATTTTCTCAACAACAATTAAATAAACGTACCTAGTCCGGAAATCAGAGATCTGAGCTTGAACCTGGTTAAAGGTCAATCTTGCTATTTTTCAGGTTTGGCCTGCACTGCTAGGTTTGCCTAAATAGAGGGGTAATTGAACGGTATGAAGTAAACTGGAATGCCTCAGCCAAAACGGCAAGTTACAAGGGCAGCAACGAATTTGTCATAACAGTGAGAGTCACTAAGGAGTCATAGAAAAAAAAAAAAGGCAACCTTGACCGAGTCAGAGATATACCCTTCTTGAATGAAATACTTGTAACGAAGTTGCCATGTAAGTGGCCTGCCAACAAACAACGAGTCGTCTGATTTGAATGAGCGGCATGGAGTTGACACGACAGACGGTTGCCTGTAACTGATCGACCAATGAGGAGTGAGCATTTGATCTGTTGAAGAGCAGTCAGTGTCTGATCTCCCAATGAGCAGTAAGTGTTTGATCTGTTGATGAACAGTCAAAGCCTGATCTGCCGATCAGTGGTGAGTGTTTGATCTGTCGACAAACAGTCAATGCCTGATCGGCCAACCAGCGGTGAGCGCTTGATCTGTCGACGAACAGTCTGTTTGATCTGTCGACAAACAGTCAATGCCTGATCTGCCGACCAGTGGTAAGTGTTTGATTTGTAGACAAACAGTCAATGCCTGATTTGCCAACCAGCGGTGAGTGTTTGATCTGTCGACGAACAGTCAATAGTTTGTGCCGTCGGAATCCGCCAAATGAGCCTGGCTGAGGAGAACGCCCAGATACGTGCACATTCAGATGTGTTCCGGGCTATAAATTGAATCATTCAGGGCGCATTATCCGCCAGGTGTTTTTTGCCTTCCAGAAGTCTTCGCTCAGGGAGCTTTTCATAGCCAATCACGGTGTTGTCTTTACTCTTTTTTTTACACTTTACTCCTCCCTTTCTCTGGCACATATTCTCTGCTAACCTTCTCGCTTCTCCTCTCCCTCTTCCCTACGTGCAATGGCTCTCCCTCTCCGTTCTCTCTCTCTCACATACCCGAAACCACTTTTACACACTCTCTTTAAGCATACGGGCCCCCATCAGATGACCTGTCTACTCATGTCTCTCCTGAATGGAACACACCACTATCAAAGGCTGCTTTAGACGTGGTAACCCCTATGCACAGTGTGCTGTATTCGAGAGAGGGGCTGCAGGGGATGTGGTTTTCAACTAAGCAGCTTCTCCCCGTCACACAATGGTTCCAATTCAAATGGCTCTCAAATGCTTCTGGACCCGGTGTGTGCTAATGAGAAAAATAATAATAATAGTAAAAGTGATAATTAATAATGATAATAATAATAATAATAATAGATCAAATTTTGTCTCCCTCTTAGTCTCGCCTCCCCGCTGTCCACTTGCTTGTAAACATGCACGAAAGAGAATAAAGAGAGGAAAATGATAATAATAATAATAAAATCAAAATTTGTCTCCCCTTAGTCTCGGTTCCTCGCTCAAGTGCCCACTTGCTTGTGAACAGGCACCAGAGATAATAAAGAGAGGAAATAATAATAACGTATATATATATATATATTTTATTAAAAACAATATATATATATATCAGGAAACAAAAGCCCATATCATCTCTCTTCTCTCTTCCCTCTCTCACACTCAGTCTTTCACCCTCTCCCACTTATTCCCGTAGCAAACAGATTCCCTTTTCACCACGCATCAACCTGAGGGTTGTTTTGGTCTCGATAACCCTTGTGCTGCGTTCTAGGGAAGGGCTGCAGGGGATGCTGTTGCTAGCGAAAAAGTCTCTCTCTCTCTCTCTCTCTCTCTCTCTCTCTCTCTCTCTCTCTCTCTCTCTCTCTCTCTCCTGCGCGTGCGCCCAGGACTCTGCGCGCAGCTTCAGTGCTGGTTTTCGCACGCACCCCTCTCATGATGGAAGCTCTGCGCTGACATTCGAGTGGATCTGCACTCATCTACCCACGTTGTAGGGTCAAACCCCGGTATACTTTCGAGCCTTAGTCGACCCCATTGCGGGTCCCAGTTGGCTCGGCCCGCCCACACTCATGCTCAGGGCGCGGGTCATTCGTCCCAGGGTCACCCCCACCTAGTGCTTTGAGATGGATGGGGGTGGGCCATTGCGCGACAGAGCTTTGACATTGGGGATGTAGCTCAACCCTCACGCCGGGTGGTAGTCTCGCTGGTTGTTCCGCAACACTGATTTTTTTTTATTCTTTGTCGTGTTCTCATGCAATTGCTCCTTCCAATACGCAGGCAGTCCAAGGATTCTTTGAGTGTTTCTCTTCTCTTGTGCGTAGGCTAAGCGTCATCCTTAGGCCACGCACCATTTCCCTAAGCAATGTGGCTATATGGCGTCATCGGGGTGTGGCGGGGCCGTCCCTCCCCTCGTCTCTACGCATCCATCGGGTCTCACAATTTGTTGTCTTTCCTTATTGAAGTAGGCCCCTTAGTTTTTTCGGGGTCCTCATATGCATGCACACATAACATCACAATTTCCTTGGTATGGTTGCACTCTCATTTACACTCCAAGTTCTCAAGCGCAAAAATCATTTTCGTGGGTTGGCTCTATGTCAAGGGTCTCATAGCCCCTTTGTCCCTCTTCCCTTTCACTCTTGGTGCCCAGTTCCTCTCGCCCCTATCCCGCTCAAGGCATTTCTAGCCATCACTCACCTGCACAATCCCACACAAGCAAGAAGATCTATACAATCCCCCGTTGGGGGTCAACACATAGCCCTTCCCACATGCCTATCTTTTCACATCCTTTGGCTGCTCTTTGTTCCCTCTTGATGCTCAACCAGCCCATTCTCTTCTCATAGTCATGCAGTCGGAGAAATGGTTGAGTCAAACTGACCTTGCTCTCACTTATATTCTTCCGGATCCCGCCTTTCTCCCACTTTTTTCTCAAACGTCCTTTCTTTTGCCTTCTTGGTGGCACAAGGGACCAACTGTCCTCCCCTTGTCCTCTTCCTCCACCAAGTGAGGTCTGATTTCGTTCACCGTCCGTACCCTGGCAATGTTTTCTAAGTGAGGGGCGAAGGGTTAGTCATATGCCAAGTGAGGGGACGGGAGACAGGGAGAAAGAAGGCAAGGTGATAAGGGGGGAGGGGAAAGAGAGGACTAGAGAAGGAGGGGGGAAAAGGGGGAGGGGGAGAGGGAGAGAGAGGGGGAGATATGAGAGAGAGAGAGAGAGAGAGAGAGAGGGAGAGAGAGAGAGAGAGAGAGAGAGAGAGAGAGGAAAAAAAAAAAACAAGGAGAACCCTTAATCAAATCAGCTCCCCGAAGCAGCAACCAAACGTCGATCACTCGTCCCATAGAAAAAAAAGCGACTAAGTATATCTTGGAATATTATGCACGAACATGACAATGAGAAGCTAGATCAATGGAAAACACATGCTCATAGAGAAGAAAATTATTTAAACAAGCTCCGGAACATCACATCAATCATGAACTTGACAATGAGAGACTAGACTAGTGGAAAACACATGCACAAAGAGTAGAGATCAACTAAGTGAAGGTACGGAACACCATATCAAACATAAACTTGACAATTAGAGACAAGACTAGTGGAAAGCACATGCACAAAGAGGAGAGACCAATTAAGTAAAGACCCGGAACATGAACTTGATACTGAAAGACTTGACTAGTGGAAAGTACATGCACAAAGAGAAGGGACCAACTAAGTAAAGATCCGGAACATGATCTTGACAATGAGAGACTAAACTAGTGGAAAACACATGCTCAAGGAGAAGAGATCAACAAAGTAAAGTTTCGGAATTTCACATCAAACATAAACTTTGACAATGAGAGACTAGACCAGTGGAAAGCACATGCATAAAGAGTAGAGATCAACTAAGTGAGGATCCGGAACATCACATCAAACATGAACTTGACAATGAGAGACCAGACTAGTGAAAAACACATGCACAAAAAGTAGAGATCAACTAAGTGAGGGTCCGGGATATCACATCAAACATGACTTGACAATGAGAGGCTAGACCAGTGGAAGCACATGCACAAAGAGAAGAGATCAACTAAGCGAAGATGCGGCAGATGAACTTGACAAAGAGAGGCTAGACTAGTGGAAGGTACATGCACAAAGAGATCGGACTAACTAAGTAAAAATCTGGAACATGAACTTGACAATGAGAGACTAGACTAGTGGAAAGCACATGCACAAAGAGTAGAGATCAACTAAGTAAAGATCCGGAATAAGAACTTGACAATGAAAGACTAGACTAGTGTTAAGTACATGCACAAAGAGAAGGGACTAACTAAGTAAAGATCCGGAACATCACATCAAACATGAACTTGACAATGAGAGACAGACTAGTGGAAGACACATGCACAAAGGGAAGAGACTAACTAAGTAAGGACCCGGAACATCACGTCAAACATGAACTTCGACAAAGAGAGGCTAGACTAGTGGGAGCACATGCACAAAGAGAAGAGACTAACTAAGTAAAGATCCGGAATATCACATCCAACTTGAACTTTGACAAGTAGAGGCTAGACTAGTGGAAGCACATGCACAAAGAGAAGAGACTAACTAAGTAAAAATCTGGGACGTCACATCAAACATGAACTTGACAATGAGAGGCTAGACTAGGGGGAAACACATGCACAAGGAGAATAGATCGACTAAGTAAAGATCCGGAACATCACATCAAACATGAACTTGACAATGAGAGACTAGACTAGTGGAAGACACATGCACAAAGGGAAGAGACTAACTAAGTAAAGATCCGGAACATCATATCNAGATCCGGAACATCATATCAAACATGAACTTGACAATGAGAGACTAGACTAGTGGAAGACACATGCACAAAGGGAAGAGACTAACTAAGTAAAGACCCGGAACATCACATCAAACATGAACTTTAACAAAGAGAGGCTAGACTAGTGGAAGCATATGCACAAAGAGAAGAGACTAACTAAGTAAAGATCCGGAACATCACATCCAACTTGAACTTTGACAAGTAGAGGCTAGACTAGTAGAAACACATGCACAAAGAGAAGAGACTAACTAAGTAAAGATCTGGGATATCACATCAAACATGAACTTGACAATGAGAGGTTGCACAAGGAGAAGAGATTGACTAAGTAAAGATCCGGAACATCACCTCAAACATGAACTTTACAAAGAGAGGCCAGACCAGTGGAAAGCACGTGCACAAAGAGAAGAGATTGACTAAGTAAAGATCCGGAACATCACATCAAACATGAACTTGACAAAGAGAGGCTAGACTAGTGGAAGCACATGCACAAAGACAGGAGGCTAATTAAGTAAAGATCCGGAATATCACATCAAACATGAACTTGACAATGAGAGGCTAAACTAGTGGAAAGAACATGCACAGAAAGAAGAGATTGACTAAGTAAACATTCGGAACATCACATCAAACATGAACTTTGACGAAGAGAGGCTAGACTAGTGGAAGCACATTCACAAAGAGAAGAGACTAACTACGTAAAAATCCGGAACATCACATCAAACATGAACTTGACAATGAAAGGCTAGACTAGTCGAAAGCACATGCACAAAGAGAAGAGATTGACTAAGTAAAGGTCCGGAATACCACACCAAACATAACCTTGACAATGAGAGACTAAGACTAATGGAAGGCACATGCACATGAAGGGGAGATCAACCGGAATCATCACACTAAGTATGAACATGACAATGACTGGCTACAACTTATGAAAGGGTACATGCACATAAAGGGAAGACCAACCGGAACATCGCACCAAACATAAACATGACAATGAGTGGTTAGACTAATGAAAAAAACACATGTACGTGACGGGAAGATCATCCGGAAAATCACATTAAGTATGAACATGACAATGAGTGGCTAGACTAATGAAAAAGCATATGCATATGAAGGGAAGATCAACCGGAACATCACCCCAAGTATGAACATTACAATGAGTGACTAGACTAATAAAAAACACATGCACATGAAGGGAAGATCATCCGGAACATCACATTAAGTATGAACATGACAATGAGTGGGTAGACTAATGAAAAAACACATACACATGAAAGGAGGATCATCCGGAACATCACATTAAGTATGAACTAGACAATGAGTGGCTAGACTAATGGAAATCACATGCACATGAACGGAAGATCGTCCGAAACATCACATAAAGTATTAACTTGACAATGAGTGGCTAGACTAATGGAAAGCGTATGTACATGAAGGGACGATCATTCGGAACATCACACCAAGTATGAACATGACAATGAGAGGCTCGACTAATGAAAAACACATGTACATGAAAGGAATATCATCTTGAACATCACATTAAGTATGAACTTGACAATGAGTGGCTAGACTAATGAAAAAGCACATGCACATGAGGGGAAGATCATCCAGAACATCACATTAAGTATGAACATGACATTGAGTGGCGAGACTAATGAAAAACACATGTACATGAAGGAAAGATCATCCGGAACATCACATTAAGTATGAACATGACAATGAGTGACTGGACTAATGAAAAAACATATGCATATGAAGGGAAGATCAACCGGAATATCACACAAAGTGTGAACATGAGATTGAGTGGCTAGACTCATGAAAAGAACATGCACATGAAGCGAAGATCAACCGGAATATCACACCAAGTATGAACATGACAATGAGTGGCTAGATTAATAAAAGGCACATGCACATGAAGCGAAGATCATCCAGAACATCACATTAAGTATGAACATGACAATGAATGGCTAGACTAATGAAAAACCACATACACATGAAGGGAAGATCATACGGAACATCACATTAAGTATGAACTTCACAATGAGTGGCTAGACTAATGAAAAAACATATGCATATGAAGGGAAGATCAACCGGAACATCACACCAAGTATGAACATAATAATGAGTGGCTAGACTAATGAAAAACACATGCACATGAAGGGAAGATCATCCTGAACATCACATTAAGTATGAATTTGACAATGAGTGGCTAGACTAATGAAAAAC
>BFEA01000187.1:2494619-2516428 GCA_003427395.1 Chara braunii
GCGGGTAAGGACTCGAGAAAGACGTCCCTGAACTCGTCGAGGATTGAAGTGATAGCGGGGTTGGAGGGCGGGGCTTGATCGGGTTTGTCCGTCGGGAGTAAGTCCTTGGGACTTTCGTGATCAAGGACAAGACAGTAGTAGGCGGAGTCGGGGCTTAGGCAAGCCATGTGGAGGAATTGGTGCGGGGTGACAGAGCCTTGGGAGGTCGGATATTGGAGATAGGGGATGTCAATGGTTGTGTCGGGGGGGTTGGTGAGGCGAAGGAAGTTGGGGTGGAATGCGTATGGCATGTAGCGGTCCAGCCACGGGGTTCCTAAGACGATGTCGCACATCAAGTGCATGACATCAAACGAGACCTGACTGCGGAGGGTTCCGATGGTCATGATGGTCTCGGGAACCGTGAGGTCTACTACGACGGCGGTGTCTTTGTCCCCTAGGCGAATCGTGATCGGGGAGTCATAGCCGGTAGAGGTAAGACCGTCTTTGCGGACACACGCATCGGTGATGAAGTTACCGGTGGCTCCAATGTCGAGGAGGGCCCGGAACTTAGTTGTTGACACACCAAGGGTGGCAGCGATGAATTTGAGGTGGAAACGAGATGAGTTGGCGGTGGAGATGATGGTGTTGAGGCGRCGTTGTTCGTTGCCTAAGCGGACAAGCCGATCGTGTCGGGCTTGTTCCTCAACAACATCGGAGAAGGTGATAGTGGATGCATTTGGAGGAAGGGTAGAGGAGCATGAGGCAGTGGGAGGTGTTTGCGACGCCTGGGAATCGTCCGGTGGAGGGGGCATCGCCGGAGAGGGGGAAGGCAAACGAATTGGCGATGTCGGATGGGCCATCGGTGCGACGAAGGATGTCACAGATGGGTAGGCCGACAGATGCAATGTTGAAGCCGAGTCAGTGTTCTGGGGACTGTGTTCATGACGAGGAGGGGCCCGCGCTTGCCGAGGGCGGTGATGCGGAGCTTGCAGGTTGCGTGGAGGTGGACTGACGGGTGAATCGTGCGGTGTTGGGGCAGTTGGTTTGTTGGTGCCCCAATTGGCGACAACGGAAGCAACCCCCTTTTGCTTGGAGGTAGGTGCGCTCCTCGGGGGTGAGTTTCTTGAGGCGGGAGGGTGGGGTAGATGAGGGTGGTCGGGAGCTGCGATCTCTGCGCTCCATTCTCATGAACTGGACGACATCGATTTCCTCGGAAGTGAGGGATGAAGAGTCGAGTGAATCGAAAGATGCGTCGGGGTCAGATGTGGTGAACTCGTCTGAGGAAGTGATGGAGGTGGTGTCTTCGGGGGTAATGTGGTGGAAAAAGTGGGTGCGGGAGGCACCGGGGGGGGCCTGGTGGTGGGGGTGGAGGAGTCGATCGTGGTGGAGCATGCGAGAGAGGAGGTCAGCAAGGGGCATGTCGGGTTCGTGGGCGAGGGCGGTTGCAAGGTCTTTGTGGCATACTCGTTTGATGCGGGAGATGAACGCACAGTCGGGAATGACGGTGTGGGGGAGGTGGTGTCGGAGGGAGCGGACGTATTGGACGAAGCGGTCCGTGGGACCGGTCTGGCGGAGGTGGCAGAATTGTTCAAGGTAGTCGTCAATGGTTTTCTGGGGCCGGAAGGTGGCAGTGAGGCGGGTGGCCCATTGGAGGAAGGTGTGGCGCGGTCCTCCGGAGGCTCGGCGGTTGCTAGCTTCAGCCATCCACCATTTGGCTGCATTGCCGAGGAGGCGGGAGGTGGCAATGGGGAGCCAGTGGGCAAGGGGCATGTGGTGGAGTTGAAATGAGTTCTGAAGCTGGATTAGGAAGAGGAAAACGTCCTCGTGGGTGAGGCCGGAGAAGGACATGATTTCGCTAGATCGGAAGGAACGGGGATTTCCCCGTCGCGGTGAACGATCTGCGCGAGGGTGTTGAAGCTGAGGTTATCGGGGGTGGTGTCGTAGCAGGTGTGGTCGATTTGGTTGTTGTCCTCAAGGAGGTAGTTGGGGGGAAGTTGTGGCATTGCGGGGAAGGCCCCAGAGGTGACTTGGGAATAGGTGGGACGGATGGTGGGGATGGTGGAGGTGGTCATGATGGGTTGGGAGAGGGTTTGGGAGTGCGAGGGGGGAAGAGGGGTGACTTTGATGGGCGAGGAATGAGGCAGTGTGCTGGATGCGCCGGATGAGGGAGGAGGTGTGCTCTCTCTCCCTCTCTCACCCTCAGCCTCACGCTCGTTACACTGGTATCGGAGCGGTTCGAACCCGCCCACCCACACCCACCCACAAGCATGCACGCTTGCCCACCCACCCACCCACCAACCCACCTACACCCACCTACACCCACCCAGCCCCCGACACCCTTGTATTTTTTTATCGTCAATGTGTGTTTTTTTTTTTGTCGTTGTCTGGATTTCATTCCTTTTTTGTTTTGAACGGCGAGCTGCCCTCGTGGAGGAAAACGAGCCCAATGAGGGGTTAGAAGGGGGAAAAAAAAAGAAAAAAAAAAATGAGAAAAGGGGAAGGGAAAGACAAAAACGAAGAGAGAGGGACAACATCCGCGAATGTGGTCGTGGCTATGCCGCAAGTACAGGCCAATCTAATCTGAGTGTCACCACTCAGGCTAGACCTAGAAATTGAAGTGCTATATGATAGAAATGGCTAAGTACAACCATTTTTGCAATGGACCTGCACTAGCAGAAAAAGTGTCGGGTACGTCAAACTTTAAAGAGTCGTAACTCTTCAAGGAAAAGTAAGAAAAATAAAAATGAAGTGTTTTGAAAATGGCAGATCCTCAGCTATCTCGAAATTTCTGAGGTAGCTGATTTGAAATAAAGAAAAATAAACAGAGGCAGTTGAAAGTAACTGCCTCCCTAAGTGTATGGCTGAGGTGCGGCCACACTGAGCTCTTGATCTTAACTCAGATCAAGTGCTTAGCTTGAGCAACAATTTTGGCTTGTGGGCAGGAGTGCTGGCCATTACCCTCCAACAACTATAAAAGTCAGCACTCCAACCTGCAGCTTCACAAATATGGCAGTGTTGTCGGTGCTTTCGCTCATTTGAGTATTGGCCGGATTCTGGTGTTGGAGAGTGAGAGAGTGGTCTGTAGAAGAGTGGACTGAGGAGCGACGCAGCCATATGCGATGCTGGGGGCACTCTGCCTCAGCGTTAGGTTGGTGCTGCGTCTGTGGGATTGCCCCAGGCCCCAAGGACCACGTTGTGGAACCGGGGCTCTGCCCTAGGCTAACTCGATCAATCAAGCAATCAATCAATCAAGTAATCTATCGATCGTATCCGATGGATTGATTGATTGATCGACCGATTGATTGCTTGCTTGATTGATTGATTGATTGATTGATTGATTGATTGATTGATTGATTGATATTTTATAATTAAAAAAAAAACGACGTGTTGTACACAACGTCCCTTGCCCGTCGATTCTTCTTTTTCCTCTCCCCACTTTCAAAGTTTTTCCACCCCCCGGCTGCGATGTGGCTCACATTAAAAAAACTTAAAAAAAGGAAAAACAACCCATCAATCAATTTATCCAATTGATTGATTGATAGATTGAGAGAGAGAGAGAGAGAGAGAGAGAGAGAGAGAGAGAGAAAGAGAGAGAGGGGGAGAGAGAGAGACAGAGAGAGAGAGAGAGACTCTTCCCACCCTGATTTCCCGCACCATTCCCCCCAATTTCCCAGGCCACAACCTAGGCTTGGACCTGGGGTTGAACCTCTGGACGCACGTGGGCAGGATCTGGTCCTGTCCTTCGGCCTGTACCCATGTTGTAGCGGACCTCTGGCAGGCCTGTGAGACCAGCCCCTTGGCCTGTTCTCATAGGCCTGTGTTGTATTCGGGGTAGTCCAGTCCAGGTCGGTACCTCTGTCGGTACCAGCCAGTCTAGTCTAGCCCCGTCAGTCCGTTGGGGTATACCCCAGTTGTTGTCTGTTTGTGAGATCATTCTACATCCGCACACTTTGGAGTACGTGTGTTGGAGTCTAGCATGGGAGCTGCACTTTGTCATCTCGCTCCCCCTTCTTCCTCCATCTCCATCTCTATCCCTGGCGGAACACCACACCTGGTGGGTCTGCCACACAGGTATCGGAGCTGGAACGTTCCCCGCTGCCACCCACCACCCCGCACAATAGGGAAAACAGCAAAACCTGACAACAGGGTTTTTGGCTGTTTTTCGGGCGGTTTTCGATGAAAACGAGGGAAGAAAAAAAAAAAAAAGGTGCAGCAGGAGAGCGATACGTGGCGAAAAAAGGATTGGTCATTCGCCATCACTACGCGTTGTCGGAGGGCGTGGTGTCCCGACCCTCCTCCGTGTACCAAGTCCCTACTTGGTACCACTTTAGTTTTAGTGCTGCAATCTGAAGCTACTCCTGAAACACTATAACACTTGGTACCTGGGCTATACCATGACGTGGACCGGACCTGCTTGGCGCTTGCCTCAGCAGAAAGGTGCGCCGCAGGGCTTTCCATTGGTCCACGCAAACTCGGCGCCCTGCTGTACAGCAGAGCACAACCGGCCTGTGACCGTGGTAGCCGCCGGGCTCGCCCTGGGACGCGAAAGTAGAGAGATAGGTGTTGTCTTTTATATTATGCACCAAGCGCCCCTCTACAGAGTTATGGGTCAAGTGCATGACACTGACAGCAGTCAGAAAAAGCAGAAAGCTAAACAAAAAGCAGCAAGAAAAGAAAAATGGAAAAGAAAACCAAAGGTTTAATTAATGTGGTTGGACTACTAGCTTTAGTTCGGGGGAAATCTGACGGCCTCTGACCCCCAGTTATCGTTGCGTCTCACTTTTTTTTTATTATTATTTATTTATTGCTATCGTTATTCCCTTTTTTTTTACTTTCCTTGATTGGCCTGTTGTTTCGTAGGGAGGCCAACAGGACTGGGCTTCGAGTTCGGGCGGTGGTATTGCAGTCTAGGCAAGCCCAACCCTTCGAATATCATTTGTACCGGGTCTGCACGTCTAGGCTCCACGTGGTAGGACCCCAGTAGCTGTACTGCAGGGTAGATACAGTGGGCTTGAAAAAGGGGAGTGTGAAAAAGAAAGAAAAGGGGGTAAGGATGAAAATCGGGTTTTGGGCTTGTGCGTGGACTTGCACCACTATTCAGGCGAAGCTGTGGCGCGAAGGAAACGAAAACTTGAAGCGTCATCCTTTCTTTCCGCATTTATTTATTTATTATTATTATTATTATCATTATTATTATTATTATTATTATTATTATTATTATTATTATTATTATCATTATTACCTTACCGGTTTTCAGGCGCGGTCTTCTTCTTCCTTTTGTCATTTCGCGGGAAGGTCAACGGTCCGAATTTGGAGCTATAGTCCGAGTTGGCCCGCTTATATCGTCTAAGAATGAGCGCAGACTGTGTCGCACGGTTGGGCCCCAAAAGAGGGGCGGCCCGTGGCCGCATCGGTAGGGAGCCCATCACCCCCTATAGGAGGTCATAAGCCCCCTCCTTGCTATCAGAGACGGGCACCCGATGTAGATTAGTCTGTGCTGCGTTTTAAAGAGGGAAATGTGACCTTTAGTATTCTGTTATGGGACCGCAGTGCCGAGCCTGCAGTCATATCGCTAGGGTCTAGGACGGACAAGTGTTAGTTTAGTTCGCGATCAACCGTTGGATTTTTGGTTTTGAATATTATCCCCAAAAATAAAAATAAAGAAAAAAAAATTAATTATTAGTTTATTGCTTTAAAATCCTTGAAATATGGTAAGGTCTGAAAAGGACTAATCTGAGTCCTTTGTTCAGAACGCAGGGGGAAAGGCTTATAAAAGGAAGGAGGGGACGGGTTATCGTCCGCGGCCGGTCGCCTGGTGGTACACAGTCTGTACTGCGAGCTCCGGTGGGGAGTGGTCTGCTATTGGAAGTCGACGGTCTAGTGTTGTGCTGTCTATCAAGCGGGGGCTGGCGATCCTGAGCGGATATGGCGGACCGAAATGGCCTGCGCGGTTACAGGCCTAGATATATGAGGTACTCCTGGATGTGGGAGAGAAAGGATGAGAAGGGTACTGTAGTGGAAACCATACTGACCTACGGTAAGCCTGACGGGGAGGTGAGGCTAAAAGTTAATGTGTGTGGCCGTAGAGAGCAGGAAATGAGAAGAGATGAGAGTCTGCAGGCTGCGGTTACCGAGGCGCATAACAGAGCCGAGCGGAGGTGCAGGCGTGACGGGGTAACTGCAGGCATGCGGGTAACGGTCACTTACCACGAAGATGACTCATCGACGGGGACTACTGACCGAGAGGTACAACACAATGACTGGGACTCCGAAGGGGAGTCCGAGATGAGTGACAGGGAGGCGGATATCCAGGTCTGGCATGAGCTGGACCAGACCCGCCGAAACCAACCGTTGGCAGGCCCAGTGGAGCGCGGGCCCGAGGTGAGTTCGCGACAGCGGGGAGGCTGAGGAGAGTGCAGTGGTATGAGCACATGCTCGGGTACTCGTCTTACACGTGGCGCGGCCTGGCAGAGATCAAGAGGGTGGTCAATGAAAAGAGGGGGCGAGTTTTGCAAGGTGCGAGTAACGTCAACTGTTTTTCTTGTCAGACTGAGCGCAACGTAGATTGAGCTTGCGGGGGAGAAACAGAACAAGGGGAAGAGATATATGTGAAAAAGCGTGTGTGCGACGCGTGGCACCCCAAGAAAGACTGGCGCGTGAGGTAGAAGGTCAACGAAGGGGAGAGGCGGTGCAGATGAGCAGAGGGCGACCTTGCTAGATACGATTGATGTCAACCGCTGCTTCCATGCTCACTCGCGGCGTTTTGTGTCTACCGAGCTGCAGCAGGTCTTCATGGGCCAGTGTCGAGACACGAGGGCTGGCTCTCGAGGCGGATACACGTGAGAGGCGAGCTACGTGGCACGGGGGTGAACGTGCGAGAAAGGGGAGGAAGTCAGACATTCTTGGGGGAAGGTGAAAAGTTTTCTATTGACGGCACGTTTCTGCTCTGGTTGTCGCATTGTGTGACGCAGCCAGTGAAAGCCAGCTACAGTGACCTGCAAACTGCGAGAGCGCGCGACTGCAATCCATGAAAACACTACTAGCTGCGGGGCCCTAGGGACGAAGAAGAGCTCTGTCAATGGAGCCGAGGGGGAGCGGGTACCGCGAAGGTAACACGCGGGGGTCAACCTAGTAGGGTAACGCGCGTCAGCAGCGGTGTGCGAGACGGTTACAGAGGGATGACTGCAGAGAGAGACTGCGTGAGCAAAGTAGGATGCAAGCCTGCAATGTGCGAATGACGTCGACAGTTGCGCGTATGCATACGCGACTTTCTGTTCCTACTGCAGTAATGGAGAAGGCAAAAGATCGTGCCAGAAATGACATGGGTGGCCATCGAGAGAGAGAAGTTATTTGTGCAAGGTATAGTAGGAGCCGTCATGAGATCCGCTAGCGGTGCGCCAAACTATGACTTCTTCATCGTCTTCTTGGGCACCGATTGACCGCCCTTCACTTGCGTGTGCGGCTGTAGTCACTAGCTGGTCAGTGTGCAATTGGTGAAAAGTTGAGTCGGTTTCAGTGCGGGTAACTGTATCAGTAGTTCACCGGAAGTTGACGTCACTTGTTTCATTTCCATCTGGTTCTTTCGCCCTAGCTTTGGCGCTATCCAGGCAGCTAGATCGTCTTTCTCGAAGACGTTAAACATTTCGGTCTAGTTTTCCTGTACACGAGCAGGAGAGGACGTCTGAGAGCCTGAGATGGAGGATTAAGAAAGACATCCGAGGGAAAAGGGCAGGACCCCTTTCTACCTTTAGTCGCAGACAGCGAAACAGCTAAATGATGTTGTTTATCTCGGATCTTCGGAGCTTTCCTCAACAATAATCTTGGCTGAATTTCAAGATAAGAAGCTTGTTATTACGAATAAGTTTTCTCTCCCTATTTCTTTTAATTAATTCATTTTATTTTTTTTCCCTTTTAAGCAGGATTAATTCGTCTGCTTGATTAGTGCTGACTGGTTTGGTTGTGACGCAAAAGGGGTCAGACCCGCTGCAAACTGCATGAACAGGTGATCAGGGAAGTAGCTCCTCCCTATAACTGTGACTAAAGGCCTACTAGCCCCGGAGACTGATCGGAAGTGCTATTCGTGCAGAGTTGATTACTCGACTGTTTGTCAATTCAAATGGGGTATACAATTCTTGTACTGTGTGCCTGATATCGGGCTCGTAGGACAGCTGATCGAGTTTGGTTCATCCTTTCTATGTCGTTTTATTTGAGAACAGTGAGAGTAGAGGTCACAAGAGTCGTCTGGATTTTTGACTCTTCTTTCCCTCTTTTTGTGAAAACAAAAGCGTGTGTGAACGTGTGTGTTTACACGTGTATATCTGATCAAACGCTCACCAGCTAGTCACAAGAGTTTGCTGTGATCTGTGTTTAACTGAGTGTGGGCGCGAGTGAGCATGCGTGTACCCGATCAAGATAAACGCATAATAGTGCATTTGTACGCAAGGCTGAGAACAGCGCGTGCTGGCGGCAGTTCGGGTATTCAGGTCTGTTCTTTTTGGGGCTCAATGCGCAAACTCGTCTTTACAAGGAAACACAGAGGTAATTTTGGTAATATTCAAAGGTTTTGTCCTTTCTAAATAGATGGGGAAAAGAAGGAAAGTGTTGTGAAAAGTCTTTTACATTCTTGTTAAGTTTTTACTGGACGGTGATTAATGATCTACTCGTTCCGTTCTAATATGTCTCGACCCAGAGAAGAGTACTTTGATCTTTCAGTTATTGTGTCAGGGGCTTAGTCTTGTCGAGGGGGCTCTCGTCAGGTACACCTCATGCAGGCCTCTCACCTGTACTCTAGGAAAACTCCGTTTATGGTTGGCCCGGACATGGGTGATAGAGGTGCGTGTCCCTGAGGCATTTTCCTTTGGAGATCTGGTCTCTATCCTCTCGAAAGAAAATTGTTTATTTCGTCTGCTTCGGCGACGGAATACCGGGATGTCCTTCAGAACGGATGGCGCCAGGTCCTCACTCTATGTTGCATACCGTATAGGTGCAGACCAGAACAAGAACCGACCTTTCAATACAAAGTATAAGATAGCACAGCGGAAGACTTAGATACCAATGATCCGAACAATCAATATTGCAATGCAGCCCCAAACATACATCATCATCATCATTCCATGGTGTGAAGGGGTCTGGCGCTTCACACAAGAAGACTGCGCCAGCCCCAACCATACACAGACGAAGGAGATGGGGGTTAGACGAAGAAGAAGGGAAGATGAGAATGTCGTCAACACCAAGTGTTCAGCACAGGCCCAAATAGTCCCTCGTCGAAATGTCTGAATCCCAAAGGTCGAGTCTGGATCCAATGTCGTCAAKTCTCAAGTCRCAACTCTCTCTCTCTCTGTAGTAGTCTGCTGATACTGAGAAGTCAGGTGGTGAGWGGGGAAGAAGAGATGGTGGACATAGAGGAGGAAGAAGAAGAACTCTCTCTCTCTCTCTCTGTGTCCAGTACTAACCTGTGAAGTTGGCGCCTTGATGCAGGTACCTCRAAGATGGAGYTGGAGCTATGGCGCCAYAGGTAAGTACCGCTGGCCTCCGCCAGCCATCTCCCTCCACTKCAACTGCTACCACCTACTAGCGCCCAGCGSTGAAGACTACARCTATGGCTATGGGCGCCCAGCGCCGAAGACTACAGCTAGCGCTACTACTACCGCCTAGCGCTGAAGATTGYTGCAGCGCTCCTCCTRAGTGCTGCGGCYGAAATCTGAAGACTACCGTCCTACTCTCCAACTGCCTACCCCCTTTCTGCAGGGCGGGCCAGTCCTTTATAGTGCTGGCCCGTGCAGGAGGCTGGCCGTGCCAATGCTCTTCTGGCCTAGACCCTGCGGAAGCTTCCAGGCAAGAGCTTAGAAGTTCCCTGAAGTTTCCCTGTAGGGAAACAGACTGGGGCCTGTAGGCCCTGTCAGAAGGAAGCTTCCAGGCAAGAGCCTGGAAGTTTCCTTGTAGGGAAACAGGCTGGGGCCTGTAGGCCCTGTTAGAAGGGAGCTTCCAGGCAAGAGCCTGGAAGTTTCCCTGTAGGGAAACAGGCTGGGGCCTGTAGGCCCTGTCAGAGCCTGGAAGTTTCCCTGTAGGGAAACAGGCTGGGGCCTGTAGGCCCTGCCAGAAGGAAGCTTCCAGGCAAGAGCCTGGAAGTTTCCCTGTAGGGAAACAGGCTGGAGGTCCGAGACGGGCCCTGCAAGGCCCGTGTGGCTGCACAGTATGCCACACTCTAGCTTGCCTTTTTTTAATGAGTGTATCCTTTGTCGTGACATACTTGTTTGAGAAATTATCCAGCGCTTTTCGCCTTGACACACAGGGTTTGAACGGGAACAAAGTAAACCTGTGTTCTACAAGTGAAAACAGGAAGGACACAGAACTTGTTTCCTGTAATCAGAATTTTAAGTATTGATCTGGTTGGCATCAGGACTTAATGAGCTTGAGTAGGGACTGACCGCGAATCAGATGCCGAAATTTTCAAGTGAAAACCAAACTTTGGACTCTAGCTCTGTCAGGTTTCTAGTTGAAACAACACTATGAAAGTGACTACTCTTCGGACCAGGAGCTGGCAGACTGTATTTGAGGCTGAGATATTGAGCCCAGAGTGCTAAGGTTGATACCGCGTGACACATAAGTGGCAGAACACGTAGCAATTAGCCACACTCGGATTCGTGGCCTGAGTCAGGCCGAACTGAGAACAACAGACCCAGGGACACGAAGCTTAGTATAACGGTACTGTATTGAGACTCAGAATGAGGGATTGAGTCAGGGAGTGGTCAGTGCTGTCCTCCGCCAACAACCATTCATGTCACCTACAACCCCCAACTCAGAAGGGCACCGATCTAGTCTAAACTGAAATCCAACGTTTACACAGCTACCCTTGGAAATCCGAGGGGATGCCCGGAATGACAAACGAGTGGAGACAAACTAAAAGGTTAAGTTTTATCTACCTAGGCTGTGAGTCACTGTAAAGAAGTAAAGAGAAAATCATGGGGGATGAACGCAAACTGAGGATAACTTACTCTCTCTGTTTAGACAGGGGAGACAGTTGGGAGGAGAGGATAATCAGCAATATCCGGCGTATCAGTGGGCTAGTGAGAGGAGAAGCACTAGACCTAGTGAGGGATCAGAAATCTATTGAGTATTCGTTTTACATCCACGGACAAGACGGGAAGTTACACAGTACTTACTCGTTTACTGAGACGGTTGAACAGGCCAGAGCGAAGGCTGAGAGAGCATGAGCACTTACAGGCTTCTCTCTGAAGGACTTAGCCAATGGATCCAGTCAGAAAGTGACATGCAGCTTTAGTACTCAATGCTGTGGGTGGCTGTCAGGTGATGCACAACCAATTCTCAGACTGCATTCAACTAGCTACGAGGTGACCCTCAATCTGTCCCATCAAACAACAATTAAGCAACCTGCAATCAGCGTTCAAACCATGCCTGATCAATACTCAGCCAGTGAATGAACTTGCAGTATGCTCTCTTCCGCTGTAACTATGGACCGAACTCAAGGGGTCTTTAGTGGTCGACGGTGAGAGTAAAAAAAAAAAAAAAGAGATTTCGAGAGTAGGTCTCACGATACAGAAAAGGACAGACTAGCAAAGAGGGGACTACAAGGCGATACTCAGGTGACATTTGGACAATACTTTGACAGTGTGCCGCTCACACTCGGAATGGTGCTCAGTACCCTACTTAGTGACAACTACCTTAGCAGACTTTGCACTCTGCAGACTTTGTGCTCAGCATCTAACGGCCAAAGCCAACGAATCCGAAATCAGTTGTTCTATAGTTATAATCAAATGTACTTTCCAGCAGATGGTAACAATTTCAGAATTTTACCATCAAGGGACTAGTGAGCCACAGTTTTATCCAATCAGCAATCAGTCGGTTTCCTTTTAATCAGTAATCAACCAGTTTTCTGGTCAGCAATTATTTCGTCTCTTGATCTGAAGCTAATCATCTTTCAGAGCGTCATTCAGTCAACACCCTCAAACAATGCTCAGATCTTAGTTTGCAGTCAAACAGCAGTCATTCCACATTCGGTCAGCATCCTAATCAGCATTCAGAAAAGGTATTCAGATCAGCAATCAGATCAGCAATCAGAACAATCTGAACAGCACTCAGTTCAACGACCCAAACAACATCCTGGGAGCGGCATCTAGAACGGTCTTCAAAGGGCATTCAAGCAACAGGCGCCGTTTGGTCAAGCGGACCTTTTCTTTTTTTCACCCGGAGGTAGCTATCTGCTTAAACATATGAGAGAGATCAACCTCATTACGGTTGACCAGCGGGTCCTTGACAGCCTCAACCAGTTGGCCCTAAAAGAATGTTTCCCCTACAAATATGTTAGAATCGATGGTTTCAAGCGTGAAGATCTGTCAATCTTCATTGCTCTCACATAATTTGCAGAAGGTACGGTCAAAGATCTGTGGATCTATCTAAAGAAAGGGAATGAGGCTCATCCACATTTTGATGCAGTGTGGGCTGCAGCGGTCGGGTATGTGCAGTGGAAAGTTGAGAGGCTCCAGGGGAATACAAAGCTAGTCTACAGCTTTGGACCTAAGCTCTTCACTGACTATCCCAAGCCTCTGGTCTCTTACTGTCTCACTTATGGCTCCTATTGGGGTGGATTGACGGACTTGGCAAAGAGGTACATATCGCCTGCAGTGATTGACTACGAGGCTGTGACTGAGCCTTCAGAGTTTCCACACCTCAGGAGGGCATTTTTTCTCAGCCGTATCTCCCCACGTTATGGGTTATGGGAGGAATTTTGTGCTATGCTTAACTTCCGCATTATGGGACTTGGCTGGAAGTGTCTGGAACTAGTGGGCTACAGGTGGCTTTACATTCAGAAGCCACAACCTCAGAGAGTACGGAGACATGGCAAGAAACCCAGACGACAGACAGCAAAGTGACCAATGGAGAGTGAAGTTTAGAGGGTTGAGTGATGACTCTTGATTGGTGCTGTCCATGTTCTCTTCTATATGTACTCCCTGAGACTAAAATGAGTTCTCATTCTTCCCTCATTCAATTGCCTCTGTCGTTGCTTGAGTCAGTCAGTCTTGCTTCTTGCATTGTTTTGCCTGATGATTGTCTCCTTGGATGATTCCGTCACAGTTCTCAAAATCAGACTGACATAATTGATGCATGCATAGCACCTTATGATTTTATGGTTATTGTTTGCATAATTCTCTGCTGTTCCGAATCAAAATAAAAGATTCCTAAGACCGGGGACCGGCGAAGACCGCAATTGAAGGGTCTCGCTCGAAGCCGGATGCACACAACAGGAAGGGATTTGCATTAATTAATTTACTTTATTTATTACAATTACATACAAAATCCTGTGTGACAGCCTGTTGGCTTTCCGGTCGCCTGAAGCGGTCCGACTGGAAAAAGTGCGACAGCGTGCGCGCAAGTATGGCCAAAGCCGTCGCACGCACACGCGCCACACGCCCACGATGCCCCGCCCCGCTCCGCTCCCGGATTATATTGTCAAGATCCGGGATCTCGCTGCTGTCGGGGTTTGAACACAGGCAGCTACTGGGCTTGAGCGTGGGTAGCTGCTGTTGTAACACAGTCACCATACTGTGTGTATGGCTTTGTAGTGTGGCACGCTGCTGTTGTGGCACGCTGCTGTTGAAGAGGTGCGTGCCAGCTATTTACCCCCCCCCCCCCCCCCTTGCCGGTGAGCAGCGACCGGGCTGCTATTTGCCCCGCCCCCCCGCCCCTCCCCCTCGGTGGCAGTTGCTGCCTGTGCACGTGACCATCTGCAGTGGCACGTGGCAGCCTGCTCTGAAGACTGAAGACCCCCCTGGCTAGGGGGTTGCGCTACATTTTTTTTTTTTTACTACTGCTGCCGCAACAGTTTCGCAGCAGCTCAAGATTTCGCCCCTGGCTAGGGGGCTGTATGACTGTGGCAGTAGGGTGGCTGATCAAGATCTCAACCAACCCTAGATTATCATCATAATCTTTTTATTGTTGTGGCATCAGGCCAGCAACACCTTGTGGATCTTGGTAGTGCTTTGCTCTAGGCCAACCAAGAGCCTAGTATTATCTCTCTCCACTAACCTACTCTCCCCCAACCCCTTTTCTCCCCTCCCCCATCATCAAATAATCCTTTCTAACTCTACCATTACCCCCCTCCTCCCACCTCTCTCTTCACTCATCTCCCACCACCTTTTTCTCTCCTCTCCTCCATACTAATCTCATCTCCCCCATCTCCCACTTCACTTTTTTTCTCTCTCTCACCTATTTCTCTCTTCTTCATGACTTTGTCATCCCCTTGCCCCCCCCCAACTTCAATTTTTTTTGTTTTTCTTCTTTTCTCTTTTTCTTTGATTTAAATCTTTTCATTTCTCAAAAAGTTCGAATTATCTTATTCCCCCCAACTCCTTTCTCATTTTCTGATTTTTTTTTTTTTTTTTAAATTCAAATTTCTTTGCGGCACCCTTAAATCTGATTACGAGTTGGTCATTCTTGCTTTCAACACACATTTCGACCCCGTGGGGTTAACGAAGTGTTGCCGAAATTTTATGTTTTTCTTTCACTTGGTATTTTTCAGCACATTTTGACCCCTTGGGGTTAGCGAAGTGCTTGCAAAACCTTCTTATTTTACTTAGCCTTTCTTCTTGACGGCACACTTCGACCCCATGGGGGTAACGAAATGCTGCCGAAATTTTTGAAAAATCAGATACTTCATTTTTTTCCACCTCCTCATCTACTTATTTATTTATGTATTTATTTATTATTTATTTATTTTTTGAATTTTTTTAATTAACTACATTTTGAAACCTAGTGTGCTTATTTTGGTCTCTCCTTTCCCTTGGCACATTCTTGACCCCATGGGGGGTAGGGAAATGCTGCTGAAAATTCTAAAAACATAAATATTATTTTTCTTTTCATATTTTTTTTCCTTATTTCTTTAATTATTTTTATTATTTCTTCACTTCCTTATTTATTTTTATTTTTCTCTCGAAATTTCACTGTTTATTTATTTATTTTTCTTCCGTCTTCACCCCCAATACTTGCTATTTTATTTTATTGATCAGGTCACAGGTACCCTACCCTAACCACTCAAACTCCGGTTAGGGTTTTCTTAGGGTTTTTATAGGGTTAGGGTTTTCCCTAACCCCCTTACATTCCCTTCTCATTCTACCATCCTGGATCCGAACCAGCCTTCCCCCTTTGACGGTGTCCACGCTCGATTTACTAGTGTCGGTCGTCACCTTCTATCGCAGACCTCCCCCTACGCCCTCCGCTCACGAGGACCTCCTCCGACCCTCTCTAGTCCGGCCCGTTACCTCCCCATGGCCGACGACGTGTCACAAGCTGCCGAGGCGACGGTGACCTCGGCATCGGGCTCCGCAGCCATGCCGACGGACCAGAGTCATCAGCCCCAGGGGGATCTGCACACCCTCATTACCTCCTTCCTTACGCCCTTACAAGCGCAGATGGCGACTCTTGCCGCTGGCCTGTGGAAACTCCAGGACGTTGGTCGTCCTTCCTCTCCTCACTCTCTCTCTTCTCCTAACTCCCAGTCCGGGTCCCCGGTCCTTTGACATGGTGGCCACGACGAAGCTTCCTCCTCCGTTGCCCCCAACCCGGCCATCCTGGTGACCGTCTATGCCCCTAGCGCGACGGCCGCCACGAGCCAGACCTTCCCCCACTCTACGGGCGCACCCGCCCAGATTCTGGTCACTACGGCCACGGTACCACAACCGACTGTTGTGGTCTCAGCTTTTTCGGACGCCCCGCTTCTCCCTTCCCTTCGCACGACCGCAACGCCACCTGACTCTCCCCCCGTGGGATGATCCGCGCCACTCGTGCGTCCACTTCCCCCACTCTTCCTCCTGCCACTCCTCGCTCGATCTACGTTCGACGTCTCGAGGACGAGCTTGCCCAGACCCGGGCCGACATTGCCCTCTTATGCCTTCAGCCACCCCTCAGGGCCTACCCTCACAGGTGGCCGTGCCTTCGGGCGCACCCCCTTCTTCCTCTACTCTTCCATTCTTCAAGTTGCCGACTCACTTCCCCCGCCCTACACCCCCTCCACCCCCATCCTACCTCCTTCTTATTCCCTCGACTGCTGCGACCTCTTCTACCGCAGCTCCCTCGCAGCCCGCCGCTGTTCCCTCCGCCGCTCCACCGTGCGGCCCGGACGGACAATCAGCTGCACCCACTTCTCCAGGACCTGCGCCGACTTACTCGGTCGTAGTGCAGACCTCTGCTCCCCGCTCGCCGTCAAAACGGTGGCTCACCACTCGTCCGCTTGACGGGCATTGCTTTGTATAACGGTACAGGCATACGCGTGTCTCGGTGGCTACAATCTGCCACCCGCACGCTCCAGCTCATGGGCGCCCCTCCCGACACATGAGTGACTCACCTCTCCACGCGCCTGCGTGACAGTCCTTTTGATGCCTAGGAGGATTTCTACGCTTACTCCCTTCGTGAGGATCAGACTCCGGCCTTCATGGATTTCCAGGCGTTCCTCGAGGATCACTTTGAAGCCCGACATGACGTGACTGACGCCTTCGAGCGTGTCGTCACTACACGCTGGTCCGACTCTGGTGGCGCTGCCGGCCTGGATCGCCACATCCATGTCTTTTAGGACACCCGCCTCATTTGTGATGTGGCGTTCCTTCTCGAAGCTGCCCTTATCGATCGTTTCTTGGCCAACCTTCCCCTTGAGTACCGCTCCGAGTTATGGCGGTACGAGTTCACATCGGCCCCGCAGGCTTACGAGGTCGCCAGGGACCATCAACGGATGAGGGCCCGTCTTCAACACACTTCCTCCTCCCAGCCTCAGCGTATTGGTTACGCCCCCTCTTCCTCTCATGACACTTCTCAACACCGCTCCCCTTTCTGCGGTCACCCCCGTCGTTCCGCGCAGTAGGGCCGCCACTTCTCGCGCCGCTTCAGCACGCTCGAGTATGGTGAGCAGGACGTTGTTGCCCCGCTGTCGTCAGAGGGTGACCATAGCGATGACCTCGACCTCGGTGAGGTGGTCCACTACCACTTGGAGGACTCTACTCTCCCTATGGCCGAGCGTCTCCAGCTCATCCTCTCCGCCCTCTCCCGGGCACGCAGTCGCTTCGGTCAAGTTGGCGCGTCGCCCCCGAGGTCCCTCAACAGGACCTTCCTCAGGGCTTTGTCCCTCCTCGGTGTCTTTTCCGCTGAGAAGCGCGCGGCTATTTTGGGCCGGCGTGGGTGTTTGCGCTGCCGCCAGGACGGTCATACCTCCTCGTGGTGCCCTTACACCGCTGCCCTCGACCGCCATTACGGTGACCTTTCCCGCCAGCGTCGTGCTCAGTCCCCCGCCGGCGCCTCGCATCCTTGTGGTGCCTCCTAGCCATGGTGTGTACACCTGTGCCCTCCTCAGTAGGGGGTTTTCCGACATCTTCGTCGTGGTTCGCCCCTTTCACTACTTGAGCTGAGGTATTGTAGGACCCGGCAGAGTGTACTCTGCCCTCTGTCGCAGTACCGTCTGCGTCTCCACAGACCATCGTCTTCCCTCCGACCCCCCTGCAACTACCGACGCGTCGAGCCATTCGCTAAGCCCGTTGCAGTGAGCAGCTTGCAACTCGCGAGGACGTTGTGTCCTCTCTTCTGGACTGGAGCATGCTCCAGGCTCGTAAGGAGCGACTCACCCTCCATGTCGCTGCACTGCATCGTCTTCTCACCATCCTCTCTGGTCCTGATCGCACCCTCCCTATCATTCCAGTACGACTAGGGACCTCCACGAGGGTGTACTCAGCGTTCTGGGATTCCGTTTCTCAGGGCGACTTCATTCACCCACGCGTTGTGAAAGCAGCCCGCTTACCTACGACAGGGTCTCCGACTCTCATCTCTATCACCCTAGGGGATGACAAGACCCAACGCTTCTTCGATGAGACGGTCATCGACCTCCCTTTCTTCCTCACCCTTGAGCCGACCGATCATTCCCCGGCATCCCATCGCCACTGCTCCTCTGCACATTTCGATGTGATGGAGACAGGGTACGATTTCATTCTTGATACTCCGTGGTCTCGTCGGTTCCGCAGCACCGAGGCCGATTGGGCGACCTACACTCTCGTTCTCAAAACGAAGTGTGGAGAGACGCATCACGTACCTTTCATAGGTACCAGTGCGACACCACGCCCCGATCCTCCTCCCCCGTAGCCTTTCATGCCCACACCATCTCCTACAATCACTGCCACCTCGCCTAGGCAGTTCGCTTACTTCATCCGACAGGACGACGTCACCTTCTTTATGGTGAACGTTACGGATCTCTTACACTATGATCCACCCTGTCCCGACGTTGAGCTCATCCCTCTCGAGCCAGATCCTCCTTTTATCTCCATGACGCCCATCTCTACTTCCCACCCCCCGCCGTCCATCGAGTCCACCCCGTCGTCACATGCTGATGCAGACGCTGAGGAACTCGCACGATATACGGCTGACCTGGACCCCGCAATTTGTGACCTCATTCGAGAGTACCATGACGTTTTTTTATCGACGAGTTTCGCACTCAGTACCGTCACTGCGCCGACTATCGCGACATCCATGCGACCCTTCGGAGTGGCAAGACCGTCCCGAACTACTCGCTCGGGGACAACGGTCTTGTGTACTGACACGGTTCACAGGGCAGCAGAGATCCCCGTATTTGTGTTCCCTCCCCTGGACAGCTACGTATCCGAGCAGTAGCAGAGTTCCATGACTAAGCAGCCGCCGGTCATTTGGGCTTCCACAAGACGTTGGCTCGTGTGAGCAGCTTGTACGTCTGGTCGAAGCGCAAAAACTTTGTGAAGGATTACGTCGCAGAGTGTCCCACCTGTCAGGAGGTGAACAGTGCTAACCACCTTCTTTATGGTTTGCTTCAGCCTCTTCCTATCCCTGAGGGTCGTTGGCAGTCCATCTCGATGGACTTCATCGGTCCTCTTCGTCCTCCGACCCCCCGCGGTCATGATGCTATCCTGGTCGTCGTCGACCGCTTCACGAAGCGTGCACGCTTTGTTCCATGCCGATATGCCATCAGTGCACGTGAGGTAGCCGACATCGTGTTTGACCGAGTCGTGTGTGACCACGGCTTACCTCTGAGCATCTTATCTGACCGTGACCCGCGCTTTACCGGCCGATTCTGATGACGACTCCACGAGGTTTACGGCACCCAGCTCCACTTCTCCTCGTCTTACCATCCCCAGACTGATGGCCAGACTGAGATCACGAACAAGACTCTCGGAGATATCCTCCGAAAGATCATTCGTGATGACCAGCAGTGGGATCTCCATCTTGCCCACGCGGAGATAGCCGACAACCACGCCGTCCCGCCAGCCACGGGGATGTCGCCTTACTATTGCGACCTCGGTTATCACCCTCGTGTTCCCGCGGACTTCCTTTGACCGTCATAGATACACCCCGACACGAGTTGTCCCGTGCTGGATGATTGGGTTGCACACATGATATCGATCATGAAGACCGCACATGAGCACATATCTGTTTCTCAGTCTCGCATGGTCGCACGTGCGAACCGATTGAGGATGGATCATCCATTCAAAGTCGGTGATGATGTGCTTATCGACGTCCGCCACTTACAGCTCGAAGAGGACACGCTTCGCAAGTTTCGGCGTCACTTCTTTGGCACGTGCCGCATTCTCCAAGCTATCGGTTCTGATACGGCTTCTAGCCCGGTCGGCTTCCGAGTGAAGTTGCCCGACTACCTACGCTAGGCTTGTGTGCACGATGTCTAACACGTCTCGTTACTACGTCCCTACTGCAGACTGTCTGAGCGTTTCGCTGGACTACCATACGAGCGCCCTCCACCCATCATGGTGGACGGCCACGAGGAGTTCCTCGTTTCAGACATCATTGATCGCCGAGTCACCGACGACAACCCTCCTCACGTCGAGTATCTCGTATGTTGGAAGGGTTACCTCGATGAGGAGGCTACCTGGGGGCCCCTTCAACACTTGCAGCACGCTCGCATGTTGGTGTGTGCCTATGGCTGTGCTCGTCGTGCTGGGTTGACTGCTTCTCCTCAGCCCACTGACCCTCCTCCTTCTCCCTCGACCGAGGAGACCGTTGAAGTCGAGCCTGCTCCTTCTGAGGCAGACCTTCAACAGCAGCCGGATGCTTTTGAGCATCCACAGCGCACTCGTCGTCGTCCTGTTCGATACGACGATTGACTCTTACTTATCTTCCCACGTCCTTGACTTCTCAGTACTTCATCCACACCAGTTTTGCTACTTCAGCTCGTCGACGTTGCAGCTCTTCCTCGACGACATTCCAGACTTCTCATCATGGACGTCATCGGCAACTTCATGAACCTCGCCACGATCAGCTCTGCTTACTTCAGACGTCATCACCCTCTGACCATCTTACCCTGTACAGTACCCTGGTTGTGTCGCATGATGGTCTCCCTTCGCCGGGTTCCTCCGAGTTGGGCTCTCCCTTGGTATACGCATAGGCATCGAGACTGTAGCGTTGCCCTGGCTTCCCGGCTTACGGATCTAGCTCTGACTTCCCTAACTTTAGGTGTCATTCGCATGATTCCTTTACCCATCACCTTTCTACCCTCCGCCAGCTAGTTAGGCGGCCTTGCATGCTTCATCTAGGCGCGCCTAGTATACCAGGCTCTCTTGTTCTCTTGCATGGTCGACCCTCCATAGCGGTTACCCCTTTAGTCGAGCATTACCTGCCCTGATGGTCTATCTTTTAGGGTCATTGGTTCTGTTCGCTCCCAGTTCCCTGCCCTCATTGAGCCTGATGACATGTGTCTCCCTGTCATTTTGTGTGGATGCCCTTAGGAGTTATCAACCCCTAGGCTGCATTCGCCACCCTCAGAGACCATCCCACCCTTTGGTTCGTGACACACTTCTCCTGTGACATATGGTTGTCTTGTTGTTGCTTTGTTGCTCTCAGACCCCAGGCGAAACGGGCAAAAAAAAAAAAAAAAAAAAAGTGTGTGTGTGAAATTGTGTGTGTGTATATCTGTGAATGTCTATGTCTGTGTGTGTGTGTGAATGTGTATGTGTGTGTAAGTGAAGGGTCCTTTTTTTTTCGGGGGGGTGGGGGAATCCCCCTAACACGACTCAGACGGCCCATGCAGGCTATCTGAAGGGTCCTCGCAGCCATGTGGCGCAGACCCCCCCACCAAAATCAAGGCAGGCAGTGAATATGAAGTGAGCACGAGCTGGCCGAATATATACTCAAGATTCGAATTCAGGTCTGTGTTTCAACAGTTATGGGTTGCTCACGTAGCTAGGCCCTGCCGTGATTCTCAGGGCTTGGCTGCACTTTTCACCAAATGTGCAAAACTATAATGAATCTTCCGCAAAACATGGAATAATACGCCGCCATATGTTTTGTCTTTTGTGCATGTCGTGAGTAGAGGCCCTTAGGGCCAATGCACATATTCCTAAGAAAAGAAAAACGAGAGAATTTTTTTGTTTTTCTTTTTTCTTGTTTTTTTTTTTTTCATTTTTTTTTTTCTTTTTCTGTTTTTCTCGTTTTTCTTTTCTTAGGAATACGTGCAGTGGCCCTAAGGGTCTCTACTCACCACATGCACAAAAGACAAAACATATGGCGGCGTATTATTCCATGTTCTACAGAAGATTCATTCTAGTTTTGCACATTTGGTGAGTAGTGCAGCCAAACCCTGAGAATCACGTGCAGGGCCTAGCTACGTGAGCAACCCATAACTGCTGAAACACAGACCTGAATTCGAATCTTGAGTATATATTCGGCCAACTCGTGCTCTACTTCACATTCACTGCCTGCCTTGATTTCGGTGGGGGGATCTGCGCTACATGCGTGCAATGACAATTCAGATAGCCTGCATGGGCCGTCTGAGCCGTGTTAGGGGGATTCTCCCCCTCCCC
>BFEA01000187.1:2516508-2529657 GCA_003427395.1 Chara braunii
CCCCCCCCCCCCCCCCAAAAAAAAAAAAAGGACTCTTCACATATGGCGGGGGGTGACGCGGAAAGGGGAGTAGCCCTCCCGGTTGTTTTTTTTTTTGCACTTTCGGGGTTCGATGAACGAGGCCCACCACCCCATAGTCCGCAACGCGCGCGCGCGCCCCCCGGGGTCGCGTTCAATTTTTTGCGCCACGTGACGCGCAGCGCGTTTGAACACGATTGAACGCGGCCGCTGGGGTTATGAACGCGCGCGTTTGAACGTGAACGGGCGTTCAACGCGTTCAGCCGGTTACATAGTCCTAGACTACTCAGGTTTTCTTTTTCTTTCGTAACGCCCCGCCCCACTCCCCGATCATATTGTCAAGATCCAGGATCTTGCTGCTGTCGGGGTTTGAACCAAGGCAGCTGTTGGGCTTGCGCGTGCGTAGCTGCTGCTGTAACACACTCACCATACTGTGCGTATGGCTTTGTAGTGTGGCACGCTGCTGTTAAAGAGGTGCGTGCCAGCTATTTACCCCCTCCTCTCCCCCCCCGCCGGCAAGCAGCGACCAGCAAGGCAACAACGGCCGCGCTACTATTTGCCGCCCCCGCCCCCTTGGTTGCTGCTGCCTGCGCACGTGACCATCTACAGTGCCACGTGGCAGCCTGCTCTGAAGACTGAAGAACCCTCTGACTAGGGGGCTGCGCCACATTTTTTTTTTTTACTACTGCTGCAGCAATAGTTTTGCAGCAGCTCAAGATTCTCCCTCTCTGGCTAGGGGGCTGTGTGACTGTGGCAGTAGGGTGGCTGATCAAGATCTCAGGCAACCCTAGATTATCATCATCATTTTTTTATTGTTGTGGCTTAAGGCCAGCAGCACCTTGAAGGCCAAGATCCTGTGGATCTTGGTAGTGCTTTGCTTTTGGCCAACCAAGAGCCTAATATTATCTCTCTCCACTAACCTACTCTCCCCCAACCCTTTTTCTCTCCCCCCCCATCATCTAATAATCCTTTCTAACTCTACCACTACCCCCCTCCTCCCACCTCCCTCTTCACTGATCTCCCAGCACCTTTTTCTCTCCTCTCTTCCCCACTCACCATCTTCTACTAATCTCATCTCCCCCATCTCCCACTTCACTCTTTCTCTTTCTTTCACCTATTTCTCTCTTCTTCATTATTTTATCATCCCTTTGTCCCCCCCCCTACTTCAAATTTTTCTATTTTTCTTCTTTTCTCTTTCTCTTTGATTTAAATTTTCTCATTTCTCCAAAAGTTCAAATTATCTTATTCCCCCTCCCGCCTTTCTCATTTTCTAATTTATTTATTTATTTTGAAAATTCAAATTTCTTTATGGCACCCTTAAATCTGATTAGGAGTTGGTCATTCTTGCTTTCGGCACACATTTTGACCATGTGGGGGTAACGAACTGCTGCCGAATTTTTCTGTTTTTCTTTCACTTAGTATTTTTCAGCACATTTTAGCCCCTTGGGGGTAGTAAAGTGTTGACAAAATCTCCTCATTTTACTTGGCCTTTCTTATTGACGGCACACTTCGACTCCATGGGGGTAACGAAATGCTGCCGAAATTTTTGAAAAATTAAATATTTCATTTCTCTCCACCTCCTTATCTGCTTATTTATTTATTTATTCACATGTCGACCTGATCTTGAACTCGGGCCTGTTCTCACCTTTACCTGGGCCTGAGCCAGGACCTGAGCCAGGACCTGAGCCAAGGTGTTAAAAAAAAAAAAAAAAAAAAGGTACGTACCCATGTTGAGATGAGTGTGGACCCGGATCTGTTCTAACGTTTACCTAGGGCTAGGCCAGGACCTAGGCCAAGGCGTTAAAAAAAAAATAAAAAAAAAATAAAAGGCTCTTGGTCCGGGTCTGGCCCTGCGCTTGGACAAGCCCAACCCTGTTTTGACATTTACCTTGGCTGAGGCTAGATCCAAACCCTTATTTTTTTGTTTTTTTTTTTATTAATAGACATGGAGGTAGGTAGGTAGATAGGTAGACAGCCACATGTGCATCTTTAGACTAGTGCTTGGACCTGGACCTGGGCTTGGACCTGGGCTTCAACTTGCGCCCAGGCAGGCAGGTAAGTAGGGAGACACAGAGGCAGGCAGACAAGCAGGGAGAAATAAAGTCAGGCATACAAGCAGGGAGAGCCAGAGTCAGGCAGGCAGGCAGGTAGGCAAGCAGGCAAGCAGGGAAAGACATAAAAACTTGGGTATGGACCTGTGCTTGCACACACCCGGACGTGCTCTTACATTTACCTTGCCAGAGGCCAGGTTCAAACTTTTTTTTTTAGGTTTTTTTTTTTTTTAGTCACGGAGGTAGGTAGCTAGGTAAGCAGACACATGTGCATCGTCGGACTAGGGACGGGACCTGGTCCTGGGCTTGGATCTGGACTTAGACCTGGCCCAGGCAGGTAGGCAAGCAGGGAGAGACAGAGGCAGAAAAGCAGGCAGGGAGAAACAAAGGAACAAACAAATAGGCAGGTCTGGGCCTATACCAAACACCTAGGATTAAGGCCCAGTCTGGGCCTATGCACAGGGCCAGACCTGGGCTTTGGAAAAAAAAAAAAAGCCAGAAAAAGGCTCTAGGCCTACACCTGGGCTCGGGCAACGACTTAGGCCTGGGCCTGGACCCAACACCCAGGATTCAGGCCCATGCACAAGTCCGGGACAGACTCTGTGCAGGTTCGGGACACAACCCGAGGGTCAGATCGGGGACAGGCTGTGAGCAAGCCAGGGAGATAGACCCGGTCAAAGTTGGGGACACAGCCCCACGACCATGCACAGGCTGCGCATACAGGCTCGGGCCCAAGAGTTTTTGTCCTGAGCTTTTTTTTTTTTTGGCACGTAGCATGTAGGGGACAACCCCACGGTCATGCACAAGCCGTTGCGCGGGCTCAGGTGTAGGGTCAGAGTCTTTTTCTTGCTGTTTTTTTCTTTTTTCTTTTAAAGCTCAGGCCTGGACCTGTGAATAGGTCCAGACTGGGCCTGAATCCTGGGTGCTTGGTCCAGGCTCAGGCCTAAGTCACTGACTGGGCCTAGGCAGACAGACATACATGTAGACATGCAGGTAGATAGGGAGGAAGACAGACGGACAGACGGACAAACGGTCAGACAGACAAACTGTTTGTCTGTCTGTTTGTCTATTTGCACATCTGCCTGTATGCTTGTATGCCTGTCTGTCCGTCTGTCTGTATGTCGGTCTGCCCGCCCACCAGTCTGCCTGTCTCTACGTCTGTCTGCCTGCCTCTCTGTCTGTCTGTCTGTCTATCTGTTTGATTGTCCGTCTGCTTGTCTTTGTGTCTTCCTGCCTGCGTACTTGCCTACCCTCAATGTGTGCCTGGGCCTGGCCCCTATGTATGAGAAGGCCTGATCATGGGGCCTGGGAGGTAGGCAAGCAGACCCAGGGTAGGGAGACAGACTCGGGAGAGGTCTGGGACACAAGGCAGTCGGGAGCACACATTCAACACAGGCTCGGCACAGGTTGGGGACATAGTCCGACAGTCAGGTCGGGGACACTGGGTGGGACCAGGCCAGGGAGAGGCCCGGGGAAGGCCGGGCACACAGGCCCAGGCACATAGTATGTAGGGGACACATCCCCACGACCATGCACAAGCTACGCATATACGCTCGGACCGATGATTTTTTTGGCCTGAACCTCTATTTGGACCTTATGCGCAGACAGACAGACATGCAGGCAGGTAGGCAGAGACTGCAACTTAGAGTCTTTCTCTCTCTCTCTCTCTCTCTCTCTCTCTCTCTCTCTCTTTCTCTCTCTCTCTCTCTCTCTCTCTCTCTCTATATATATATATATATATATATATATATATATATAAGGAAAAAATCAATCAATCAATCAATCAATCAATCAATCAAATTGATATATTGATATATATATATATATCAATATATCAATTTGATTGATTGATTGATTTTTTCATTTTTCCCGTTCCATGTTGGGTAAGGGCTAGATGAACATGCAGGCAGACAGAAGGACGGGAAGGTCATAGCATGGATGATGATAGATGAATGTTCAATAAGGAACGTGTGCTTAGAGGATTGAAAAATGGATAGGAGCGTCTAATGTTAGGAATGCACCAATGCGGTTTGAAAGTTGGGCAATGTTATCCATGATACTTGGTATTTAATACGTGCCGATGAAGATTGCGTCATAATACAGATTAGATTATCATATGATCTTACTATTGCTATATTTGATGTTTTCTCGTGGTGGTCTCCTTAGACGGACGATCGTCTGGTCAAACCAACATGATGGTCGAGAGACATAGGGAAAGGGGAGTTGAAGGATCATCACGGTCAAATTTGCCGATGCATATTGAGTCAGACAGTAATGTGGATGGTGTAGTCGACCATTACCTCATTGATGCTCGCAAAGAACATGAATACCTTAAGGAGTGTCAACAACGGTACGAGTGTACCTCAACGAATGAGATTTAAGAAATGAAATAATGTCTGCATCGGTTTGACTCTAAAATGCACTATGTTGTTGTAAGTAAGGTTCCAAGTGATTTGGCATTGAGGAGAGAATACGGCCGCTACCTTGCAGACAATGAAGTCCTTCGGTGGAGTCAGGACGAGTTGCTCGAGATGTTGAAGAAGAAGGATGAGAAAGTGGATGCACTGAGGAGGATATTTTTAAAAATCGAGTTGAATACATAGTTATTGTTTGAAAGTTTCGTTGAAAGGACACAAAGTGAAGAGGTAATAAATTCCTCTGTATCTGGTAGTGTGGATATGAGGAAGGAGAAGGAAGTTGGCGAGGACATCGACAGATAACTAAGCTCTCTAATGAAATTCTCGATTATAAACGATTTGTTTGATCAGGTTGTTGAGCTCAGTACTAGAGTTCATCCCCATGTGTTGCTAGAGTTTGAGGATTTACGTCAGCGATCGAAAAAAAAATGAAAGTGGGTTGAAAAAATCATTGTCAGCAAGTGTTTTGTCATTGGTTGATCCTTCTTCTGCATCAGAGGTGTTTGAGTTTTCATCGAACTTATATTTGAAAAATATTCTAAAAAATTGTTTGATTGTTATATTGCACTCATTACGAATGGTTGGTTCAGAGCTTGCACATAAAAATGCACTCTTAGAGATGCAAAATGCAATGAGGTTTTCGGTTAGCGGTAATCAGTTGAGGGAGATAGTCATGAATTTCAGACGGGCATGAGAAGAATTAATTAATGTTTTGTTTAAGGATAGTTTTCCAAATCGATGCGATGACGGACTGACGTATGACATGAAGACGCGTTACAATGAACAATTGTATAGCCTAATGATTTTATAAGCAAATGTCATTATTGTTCATTCGTCGGTGCAGTTTATGAAAGAGATGTAGCGTGTGAAAAGAGAATTGAATACTCTCAAGAATATAAATAAGGAACATAATAGCAGATTACATGAGATGATGCTTGCATTAGTTGAAACTCTAAGGCGTCGATGTCCAAAGTGTCGGCGCTTAAGCCATTTGAGAAAGGGAGACTACAGAAAAATAAATAATTTGACGGTTGTTACACATAGGTGTGATAACATAACAAAACTTTATCCTTATGGAGATGTTGTTGTTGATGAGTACAAGGAGTTCACAATGAAAAAAAGAAGGAGGCAGCTTCGTGGATAGGGTGATATAGATGCGTAGAAGCGTGCTTGTATCTAGGCGATCCATCACAGGTCGAGTATCGTGTAGTGGACCTCTGGCTGGCCTGTGAGACCAGCCCCTTGGCCTGTTCTCACAGACCTGTGTTGTATTCGGGGTAATCCAGTCCAGACCGGTATCTCTGTCGGTACCAGCCAGTTCAGTCCAGTCCCGTCAGTCCGCTGCGGTATACCCCAACTGTTGTCTGTTTGCGAGATCATTCTACATCCGACTTTGAAGTACGTGCGTTAGAGTCTAGCATGGGAGCTGCGTTGTGCCATCTCACTCCTTTTCTTCCTTCATCTCCATCTCTATCCCTGGCGGAGCACCACACCTGGTGGGTCCACCATACTGGTATCGGAGCGAGAACGTTCCCCGCTCCCACCCACCACCCCGCACAGTAGGGAAAATAGTAAAACCCGACAACAGGGTTTTTGGTTGTTTTTCAGGCGGTTTTCGACGAAAATGAGAAAAAAAGAAAAAAAAAAAGGTGCAGCAGGAGAGCGACATGTGGCGAAAAAATGCTTCGTCATTCGCCATCACGACGCGTGCGCGCAAGCGCCAAGGCCAAGGTCGCCGCACATGCGCACGTTCAGACAAACTCATTCTCATTCTAGGCTCCTGCCCAAACACTTCGACGACACATAACTTTCATACATTTGGTTTCAATATCCTCTATGTTTTCTCTTATGTTATCCAGATTCGGATTTTATGAAGGCCAAGAGCCTCTTGCATTTGTCATTCTTGAAAAATGTCATAAACCTATATTTGATTTTGATAAATGATTGGAATGTCAAGAGACTTATGCATATCTCTGTAAATTTTCTGATTGTGTACGTGTAGATGTAAGGACATTTTTTTCCCTTAACTTATGCCTTGAGCCTATTTGTAATACACATAGTTAATTGAAAATGTTCTCACATATGAAGTGTCGTGCTAGTCCACAACCTACTAAACAGTTACTTACTCTTGAGTACCACATAGCAGCACGCCTTATTATCACTCACCGACCACTATTGTTTTTATCATTCGCTTATGAGTATGATTCACTATCTTTGTCTAAAAAAGTTATGAGTCTGTTTAGTGTACGCACGATAGTTCATCATTTGAGTCAATTTGAATCATAAGGTCAATTCAGGAGACCAGTGCCCTGATCTCCGACGTTTACACGGGTCAGTCTTAGGCGTTCTACCCAGGTGTATACCTATGCTACTGCGATTGAGAAAACGTCATCGACTGACATACCTTTCCGATTGCAAGTAAAAACCTTTGTATGTGGGTCAGTAGCTCAACAGGGATATGCCTACCTAAGGGTGGTGATAACTCGCTCGGTAGAGGTAAGTTGTACTTCACAGAGTCTTGTCTTGTCGCAAGGCCCATTAGCAGTATGGTTGGCGCACACGACTGGAGTGACAGCTATGTTCATCCGACAGAACACTCATGTGTGATACGGTCGTGGAGGTCCGAGGCTCGCGACTGTGTGCGGACCACCGACTCCGACAACGCTTCTTAGTCTTTTTAGGACCCCATGCAAAAAAGTAATACGTACCTCGTTTGTCTACATTTGCTCCTTGTCATTCTTCAGCAGAGCTCAGTTTCTTATTCGTAAAAAATTGTCATGCAGAATCTCCTCTATACAGAGTGGATTGCCAAAACGGCCACATGTCAAAGTATAATCTAACTCCTCTAAATTAAGAAAATTTCGGCAGCGCTTCCCGTAGGAAAAGTGTCTTTTCATAATTTTATATAAGTCCAAATATGAAAACAAAAATAGTTTTTGACTTCCCAAAGTCAAATTTTGTCAAACTCCCTGAATTAGCATAAATTTGGGCAGCACTCCCTTTAGGAAAGGAGACTTCCCATATTTTTACTAAGCCATATATGAGAGTCAGACAAGTTTGAACTTTGGAAAGCCAAAATTTGACTAATTCCTTGGATTTGCAGAAATTTCGGCAGCGTTTCCCCATAGGAAAAACGGCTTACCAAGATTTATACAAGCCCAAGTACAATAAAATGATCTCAGAAAATGCAAAAAAAATGATCTAAGCAAAAAAACTATCACAGAAAATGCATGAATTGAATCTAACTCATGTCGCTCTAGCACGTGGCGAGCCACTAAAACGACTACCTATCAAGTTGCAACTCAGACTAGGCAGTAATCCCACGCAGCCATATGCAAACCAAACCACAAAGGTAAGTACTCTCACCGACCCAAATTATCTTTGGCAGACAATAGTTCATAGTCTTTCAGTGATTTAACCCTTTATACCCCGCTTACATAGGGCATTGAGTTTGACAATTCGTCTTAGAAACAATGTCAACTCTTTGCCTTACTTATACACGAACAGGTTGCACAACTACTTCTCTCTTCTTTCGGCATATGACTAAGTCATTCATCTTAGAAACAATGCTTAGTCGCCCTAACTGTTTAAATAGGCAAGTTATATATACTTCTCTGAACCTTGGTCTTCAAAAAGTGAGCGTAGGGCTGAGCCATTCGCCTTAGAAACAATGCCCAGTCTGCCCAAGTTACCTTCAATTATAATTCTTAGTTATACTCTCTTCATTTGTGATAAGGCCATAGTCAGACCATTCGTCTTAGAAACAATGTCTGGCTAGCCTTGTTCTCATATATACATACAACATTATAGAAAATCCAATCCCTTTGTTCTCATTATAGTCTTGTGGTCTCAGACTTAGACCATTCATCTTAGAAACAATGTCTAGTCCTTTGGTCTGAACCTCCCTCCAGAACAAAACAATCAGAAAAAGAGTTGAGCCATTCGTCTTAGAAACAATGCTCAACCCCTTTTCCATCAGTACAAAAAAAAAGCAGAGTACCCTGGGTCAAGACCCAGAGACTGTTCAGAAACCACCCAAAATAAACATCGGCCAGACTATTCATGTTAGAAACAACGTCTGACCCTCAAAATTCAAGCAATCAATAACCCTCAAAATAAATAGCCAGGTCATTCATCTTAGAAACAATGTCTGACACAATTAAATAAACACAGCGACCAAGCCATTCGTCTGAGAAACAATGTTTGACCCTTCAGAAAACAGAACAAAACACAGCAGTCAGGCCATTCGTCTTAGAAACAATGTCTGACCCTATAAGATTCAATCACACACAAGCAAAATTGTCTTCCTCCCAGCCTTCCGCCTGATGCAACCCTCTGTTACGATTTACTTTCATACAAACAAAGAAACTGAAACTGCGATTATACATACGTTCCTTTACTTAGTCTGATTTTGTATCCTGAAGGTCAAACTAAAGTCAAAGTAGGGGTGCAGTCAATATACTCTGTCAAATATATAGGAGGATGTATAGATAGGGGTTATAATGGGTTTATAGAGGAAAAACAAAGGTTACCTCTTGGTTCCCTGCATCCAGAACTCCTCCTGAGTTCCTGCAGAGCTCCCACAATCGGTGGGATGACTCCCCACAGAGTCTTGGTGCGGACCTACGGGTTGCAATCCCTCCTGTCGCCTTCCTCTAAGAACCAATTAGACTAGACTTAGAGTAGGAAGGTCATAAGAAGATTGATTTAAGACTCTCAGATCCAAGAGGGGTGCTTTCAGACTCGCGTGAGATCACCTGAGGGCCCCACAATCGTAGCCAGGATGCAGTAACACTTTGGTCAAGTGAAGTCAATTGCCGACACAGCCCTTCCTGACGACCTCCCCAGATGCGGTACTAACCCCCTTTTGCAGCCACACTTCCTGGCTACGGCAGCAGCCTCCCTTTTAACCTTATTATCCCTGCTTTCCCCAGTAAAACTGCAGCCCCACAGCCTCGGTCGACAACCCTCATTACAACACACGCCTCGTATGCACCTCCGATGTATCTTAGTACCGCAAAAGCACGTTCCGAGGCCCAGCAAAGATATAGCTCAGCACAACGAATACAACAGTTATACGACCATTTAATCCCTTCCTCTATACTACACCTCCGCTTCCCCACATGAAGCCGCATTCCTACTGCTATAAAGGGCCGCCGTACTTTGAACAGCGCAGTAGCCCACAGATAACTCAGGCAACACCATAGCTGACTCCGCAGACAGGGATGAGCAGCAGGGCACGCAGTCATGGGGTCGTAATACGTTATAGCACAGTGGCAGGGGGAATTAGCAACATCCCTTAGCAGTTTTCTTTGTGCATAATCAGTGAAACAGACCCAGCTACAGCAGATACAACCAATACACAGTAGTTCGTACGGTCGTCAACCAGCCCAACAACCCGCAGCAAGCATTGTACTGCCGTAGCAGAGGACACGCAGGTCAAGGTAGTCAACCGCTTGGTAAGTACCAGCCACCCGGCGGACTGACGGAGATGCAGCCTGCTCAGCACCCACACGACTTACCCATCAGTTGGAATGGTACCCCCCCCCTGACCACAACGTACTGGGTACACAGACACAGTAGTATCCCCTGCGGTCGAACATACCGCCCAATACTGCAAGCACAACCTCTTTGTTCGTCGGCCTGGCCGTAATGGTCTCTCCTATCTCCTTGCACTCAAGCTGCTACTGCCCCCGTGGCTGCCCGCACTATGCAGATCGACACTGTATTCTTCTTTCACTCGTCGGTGCTAGCCGCGAGTGAGACGCACGGACCGGGCTTCGAGTAGAGGCACAAATAACGTGCACAGTTCAGTGTTATTGCAACAGTACTAATAGCCAGTTTTTGTAGCTGCCAGTGGGGATCCTGAAGACCAGCAGCACCACTCAGCGAGGCCCCTGCCGTGATCAGCGCCCGGTTACAATAATGCTTATCGTAAGCCAGATGCCAGCATAGTGCTATATACGCACAACACAACGGAGGCCCAATGCGACAGTCCTTCGCAGCAGTCGATTACTCCCTCTGGGCACGACCTTGACGATAGTAATGAAGAGCCATACCGTATAGACTAGCCACGCAGGTGACAACTCGTATGACCAATGATATAAGTAGCAACTATTACTATGGTCAATACGATAATACAACCGTTGTCGACCTGTAGAAGATGAAACGCATCTCCTGCTAGAGCTCGGAAAGACGCAGTTCCATCTCTACTGCCTCCCTAGTACACAGTCCTGGAATCCTCATCCCGTCAAGCCCATCCGCCCAGCCACAGATCCGACTTCATCCTCGAATTTACCCGTCTTCAACCTCTACTTCCAGGTCTCCCACTCACTCCTCTTCCAGGCCCGCTAGGTACGCATCACTCTTCCTCTCCCTCTCCTTGACAATACTCCAGTAACAACAATGCACCTAGTCGTGTTTGTGGTCAGGTTCGGATTAGGAAATGAACGCAGGTCCCAGCTTCGAAGAATTGCGAGGACCACCTCTACGAAGAGTGCAGGTTCAAACTAAGGAGTTACCAGGTACCATGTCGTTATGCACACAAGAGGGAGCAGAAGTTTCTGACCCGTGAGATAACAAAGATCGGAATGAATCATCTGCTGAAAGGTGGGGAAATTCATCCCGTCTTCTCCTTACTTGACACTCCGCCATAGCAGCCGCGCAACTTATTTTCTTACTAACTTATTTTCTACTAACTCTCTACTAAACTGGCCGCGGATTCGAATTCGCACAACCTAAAAACTCCAGAATCCCATCCTTCGTCACACATTTTCGTCGAGAGATGAGCGGTCCACGCTTATTTCACTCTTCTCATTCCCGCCCTTTCCCTAGCTCGGCGCAGCTCCTGACGCTCGTGCCAAACTAACAGCTACTCTAACACTAAAACTAACCATACCACGCAACTCGCCATACCCAAGTCCCTCAGGATCGCCTCCTTCCCCGTTAAAAAACATAAAGTAACGTGTGCGCTATCCCGCCATCCTTCCGGCCCGGTCTTGTTGACGTCAATCGGGAGCTACGCTCCGATCCGGAGCGCCTCGCAACCCGATGGCACACTAGCTCTCCGAGCACAAGTACGATGCATTCGTTGAAGTGAAAGCAACACCAACAAAAAAAATTGTTGAAAGCGGCCCCAAGTTTATACGTATTACTCATGTGCTGAGGCCGTGCTAATCTCCTCTGTATCGTTCCAAATTTTTACGCATGTCCCGAATGACTTACCCCGGGGCAGTGCTCTGCAGTTCTACTACAGGCGGAGAACCATCGTACACCTTTCCTTCACCTGACCTAACCGCGACCCATATGCCAGGCCCCGAAACGGACGGAGCAAAAAAAAAAAAAAAAAAAAAAAAACTACAACAACGGGTCCTCAGGGGAACAAGGATTGTCGGCACCTGGTCAGTCCCGTAGGTCGAACCCGCCGTCGCTTCTATCAGCAAAAGCTAAGGGGGATAGCCCCTGCGGGCTCTCAACCCCTCGGCTTTCTCCATTCTGCTCCACTGCTCCCGCTCCGCCGCTTGCTGGCCTCGATCCCTAAACCTCCATAGCAGTAACCCAATGTCGTAACCTATAAGGCTAAGCCCAAGCCTGGAACCAACAGGCGCTGAATCCCATATAAGGTGGTGCGGTTCAGTGCTTAATGCTGAGGGAAAAGCCTGGGGCCTCACCTCCACCTACAACCAGGCGTGCAGCCGCTAGGTATCCATGCTGGCCTCCTGAACTGTGTCATGGTCGTCCCACATACCAGACCTGCCGCCGGTCAGGCACGACAAACGAGGGTGAATCTATCAATCCTTAGTCTACTCAACGATGCAAGATCAAAGCGAACATCTATGCCGACATTTACGATTCAAAGGGTAAAATCACACGCGCGCCTTATAATTGCGCGCCCACTCAACCTATCTACTCAGATAACTCTGACCCATACGCAGGTAACCAATGGAACACTCACAAGGCCTGAACCAACGGCCCCTTCTGTCACTTGCAAAAACCAGGTCGGATACCCTTGTAAGGGTATTCGCGCCGACAACTTACCGGACCATATTAAGCGACGTCCCCGTCGCTTCGCAGGATCAAAAGCTACCAAATCACCCACACACCAAAATGCTGATGAGAAGGAACCAATCTGATTAGCCGACAGACTCAGGTTTGTGAGGCCCCCACCAATCCATGCCAACACAACTATATGCTGCCAGGGTTTTAACATGGGTCTCCATTGTCCTGACACTAGGACATTGGTGTACTACGCATCAGTACTACAGGATAAGTTTCAAAGGCCCTCACAACCGTCCTCTCATTGGGTGTCCCTAGCCTTTACCCTGTAAGCAGGGCCATAACCAGGGACGCGGGCCCTAACTCAGACCTTTGAACGCATTCCAGCCTCCCTCTAAACAATCCTCATGGTCAAACATATTTTCATATATGTTTGTAAATCTCATCTCAGCCCTTCTGCAGTCTAGTACAGAAGATGTAACGGGAGTGAGGCTGAGGGTGAGCCGAGGGAGAGGAGAGAGAGAGGAAGAGAGTGAGAGCACACACACACACTCACTCACTCGACACGACGGACTCGGACTGAGGGTTGGACGCAGACACAGTGGCAAGGCACAAAGTCGAAGTCTTGGATTCCCAATGCCGAAACGGCAAGTCACACTGAGTACAAG
>BFEA01000187.1:2539102-2553641 GCA_003427395.1 Chara braunii
CGTACCGTACGGGGAGCCGGTATAAGTACCGGTGACACGTACGGTACCAGGGGCATTTCTGCAAAGGCCCCGAGGGCAGAACTGAAAAATGCAGTATTTGAAAGTGGCGCCCGAATTGCAGCATGGCGCCAGTTGTCCAAAATCCTACGATACCAAAGGAGGGGTTTGGAAAAAGGGTGCCAGGCCGAAAACGGGATGCAGCCGAAACAGCAAAAGATAGACCAGGGATCGAGCCCTGGCGAAGTCCGTAACAGAAGAGCTAAGTCTCCATCCTGGCCCACCATAGTCTGGTTGATCAAGCCAGATCTACGGCCCACCGTGTTTGTTGTTTTAGCGGCAGTGCCCTCACAAGTTGTGCCACGATAGGCTTTTCCTGATAAGCATTCAATCAAGACTCCCCAGAAGACTCATATGACTCGACTCTTACCCCATGCCGTTTCGCAGGAGTAAAACCCTCCTAGGCGGCCACACCTTCTAGGTCTTTACTCCCTTGGTCAGGTGTGGGCCCGCGGTCAGGTTGTATCGGCCCGCAGCCATCCCTAGGGGTTACGCCTTAGTGGTGCTAAAACTTTACCGTTTAGCTTGGTCTTCCTTATATGCCTTAAGATTAGCACAGGCGGCTGGACGGTGTGTCGAAACAATACAGGTCTACGCGGGACTACGCATAGGCCTGTCGCACATACAAGGTATTTACCAGCCCTCTGTGGGACAACACAGAGAAGACATGGCAACCTCTTCACATTCACAAACAAAAATCACCGCCAGATCTACAAGGTCGTGACCTCCTACCTTGATCAGAGTAGGAAAGTCACACATTTTAATGACACCTCTCAAAATCAAACATTTTGCGACATTCCAAAAACTTCACCAATGGCCAAACAAACTTGGTTCTTCTCGTCAGTCTTTATCTTTCAAAAATCAGTTTTCCATGTCATTAAATCTATTAACCACCTTTCTTATGAAGGAGGTCTCACTCAATAGGTCTCCCAACCATCCCTCTCTCTCTAGGATGAACTCTCACATGACCTTTTTTCTCAAAATATCCTCTCTTTTATGAAGATGACTCTCCCAAATAAAACATAAGACTTACCTCTTTTACTCAAAAGGCGTCTTAACCATAAAACAACACAAACTTAGAGGCCAACTTATGGGCTCTCAGCACAACTCAAACAATAAACATTCGGCATGATAAGCATTCGAGTCTCAAAGACTCATAAATTATTTAGGATCCTCACAGTCCTTTTTACAAAACAAACTGCACTTCCCCTCTTTATACTCGGCCCTATCATCCGCCCATGGGCAGATCGCACGAGTATACCGAAGAGTAGACAGTTCACACTCATCCATAATCACAATATATGAGCATATGAGAGATTTGTCACACATGCCTCACACAAACCATCATACATAAAGAAAAACCACACATGTGAGAGTGAGAGTGATCGTCATACACAAGGAAGTCGTCTCAGTATCTCTACTCAGTATATACTCAGGAATAAAATGCCTAAAAAAAAAACAATACCGGTGCTCAATGCCCTGCCTCTCTCATATCCGGCAGACTCATATCTCAAATGTTTCAACTCTCAAAACACTTATTAAAGTACAAGTAAATCTGAGTACAAAAAATAAAATTGTAGACCAAATATTACCAAGTATCACACATCTGAACTCTATTTCTCGAGTAATGACAGGAAAAAATTCAAATCTCGACTGTACACTACCTCCTACTTATGTACAAGTGGACAGAACATATATATCTAACTCATATCATCCATATTTCTAACTTGTTCTCTATGTACAAGGGCATCTCACTCTTACTGCCGTATAGACAAGCCAGCCTCTACTCACTCATCTCCTTCTGGTTTTGCCTATATAAATGAGCTCTACCCCCATCTGGAGCTCTCTCCACCACTCGACCATGTTTATCGTACATCCTTCCATCCTGCTCAGTAACCCTTCCTGCGGCCTTATCCTCGAGGAACTTAGGACACTTTAGGGCCCTGTGCATGCCATCCAAAAAGCAGAAGCACATAGACTCTGACTTCCTCTTCTTTTTCCGGGCTCCTGGCGACGGGAGTGCCCCTCCTGCCTCCCTTTCTACCTCGTGACTCTGAGGCAGGTGCCATGACTCCTCAGTCCTTTCCCCAAGTTCCTGAGCACTCGATTCCCCTCGCTGCTCACTTCCCTCGGGCTTGTACTTGGGAGTATCCAACCTAAGTGGCCTGCCCTCGTGGGTTATTTCTGTCACAGTCACTTCCTCACTCTCGCGAGGCTCCGAAGTCTGAGGAGTAGCCGCCCTTGCAGGCTGGCTCATGGCCTTCTGCTGTTGTTGCTAAGTGGTCTGCCCACCTGAGTCAGTCCCAGTGGCCCAGGAGCCCAACCGTGTCCTCAACTCTCTTATTTTTGGCACATGCCCCGGAGTCTCCAACCTCTGAGGCCTCTCTGGTGGCATATCTACTCCCATGGCCGCCACCAACTCGTCCAGACGCGACGACTCTTCCCTTTGTGCCTCAGACTGAGGAGGTACCACTGCTCCTGTAAGGGTCCCTTGCTGCACTTCCAAAATAATTGTTAGCGATTTTTCTGCAGCCCCTTCCTCTGCCGGTGCGGACTGGGTTTCCTGAGTTGGCGCCTCCATAGGGGCGCTTGCAGAAGTAGGGGCCTCTTGCCGCGAGGCTAACTCGGTGGAAGCCTTGAACTCAAAACTTCTTATGTTAGCCTCTCTCCTCGCCTCTACGTCGGCCGGGTCCAGAAACACCTTCTTTAGCTTTCCCTGTTAAGATGTCTCTGCCGCCTCCCCCTGGTCAAACAGTCCCTGCATCCCTTCACCTTGAATGCCATACCTGCTCTGTTCAGTCCAATCGACCACCTTAGTGGCTGAAAGTCTTTCCACTGCAGCTGACATCTCTTTGAGCCCCTTCTTCCACTCAGCTTCTTTCACTTCCAAGCGAGTCCTCCAGGCCTTATTCTCAGTTTTTTCTTCTGCGAGCTGGGCAGTCAGTTGTTCCACCTCTCCCTTCCTGAATGCCAGCTTATCACTGAGTAGAGTATACCTCTGGAAGGATGTGGTGGCGGCTTGTCGTATCCTTCTGTCCACCCGCTCGATGGCCCTCCTGGCGGCGGAAAATCCCAGCTCTCCGATCTCTATCGCCTCATCTGCCCTCTCACCTGCCTGCCCTGCCTCTTGTGACCTCTGGCGAGCTGCCTCCCGTGGACCCTCATATCTGGCCCACAACTCGTCAATCCTTTGCTCGCTTATCTTGGGGTCAGCTAGTGGTGTCGGCGATATCCCTGCAGCCTCCATTCTGTCCCTCTGCTCATGTATCTCTGCAAGACGGGTCTATATTCTGGCACACCTTGCCTCTGCAATCTCATCTGGCACCTTCCCCATCCTTACTTCGTGGACCTCCCTGGCTGGAGCCTGCGCACTCCCCTGAGGCTCGACATGCGGTGACCCAGATAATGGTCCAGCCAGAATAGGCACCTCCATATCAGGGTGCTCAGATGCATGCGCAACTAAGCGCGAATCAATAACCACACGGGGCTCAGTCCTCCATCCCTCTTTCGGTCCCCGCGCCTCAACCTCCTGTCTGGGTGACATAGTGGCTTCTGGCGGGGATGCTGGAATCTCCTGGATGTCTGGCTCCGGGACTCCCTCTGGCCAAAGTTGCCGCATCTGCTCTGGAACTGGGGCACGAGGAGGGGTGTCACCCTCTATCATAATAATCTCTCATCATGCAACGCCTCCTGCCCACGCGGCTCAGCCTCAGGCTCAGGGCGTGCTAGCTCCCCCCCTGCTGGGTCCGTTGGGCCTGCCTTCATTGACGGGGCCTCCCACTGGGAAGCATCAAGATGGGCCTCCAGACTCCTGAACGGTGCCCCTGATGACTCACCCTCCCTCTACTCTAATGATCGTGGCGAAGGTACCCGTAGGTCACTCTCAGTAACCTGACGGAATTCCACCTGCCTAAGTCCACAAGCGGGGAAGGACTATGTCGCCCGAGTAAGTCCTTCTCGCCCACCTTCTCGTTATGCCAAAGCCTTCCGCCCCCCCCTGGTCGCAATTGGCTCTCTTGGCTCCAGATCTCTTAGCCTCTTGCTTCGTCGCCTCCTATCGACCCTGGGTTCTGGCCTGCCTGGTTCTGGCCGCCAAAACGCCTCCCTTAATTGAGCCCGTCAATCCTCCCAGTTACATTCCCGATCCCGGATTTGTCTCGCCAGCGGTCGCTCCACCCCTCTGGTCCAAATGAGTAGAGTCTGCATCCACTCTTCCCTCTGAACCCCCTGATCACTCATATACTGCTCGTAGGCCGGGATGAATTCTTCTGCATTTCCTTCCTCCAGGCGAATAGGTAGCGCCCATCACGCCCCACAGGCGAAGCCCTTAATCTCTGCATCCTTTCTTTCACCTCTGGCCAGGCCAATGCCTCCTCCCTGATCTGTGCGATAGGCTCCTCGAACCTCTCAATCCCCCTCAAATGTCGTATCCTCTCAGATACGTCCCACCCTCTCTGGGTCGCATGGTCTCTGTAGACGTCTAGGAAGAACTCGATGTTGTCATTATCAAATACAGGTGTAGGCTCTCTCCTGAAGGGCCCATGCCGCTCTCTCCCTCGGATGTCCCAAGAGGTCTCTGTCGTGGCCGTGTGTCCCTCCCGCCCCTCTGCATGGCTGTCTTCGAGAAGTCAGACCTGCACATCAGACGAGAAGACACAAACAGGCACACAAGAGGATCAGCATACAGGCTCAACAGCCTTAGAGCGAACATACATCCAATCTCAGACACATCAAGCCCCTCTTTCTTCCTATCTGGCCTAGCCATAATCTGCGATACTCAGAACGAGGGTTTATCTAGCAGGGGATTATGGTTTTACCTATTCCCTGGCCACAAACTTCTTTAGTCTTGTCCCGATACCCAGTCTTTCCATTCCGTTCCATTCAACTCCTCGATCTGATAAGCCCCGAATTCACCGCACTACACAATCCTGTAGGGCCCCAACCACCTTTTGTCGAGCTTCCTTGACCACTGCTTTTCCAAGGAAGAGTCGTATAGTAGTACGATATCTCCAACTGCCAAAGGCTCTTTTTGCACTCGCGCCATCTGATCCCAGCGCATCTTATCCTCCATTCGACTCCTCTCTACATGCTTGGAGGCCTCCCGTATCCTTTCCTCAACCGCGCCCACCTGCCGTGCCCAAATATCGAGCAATTCCTCAAACGACAGGTTCGTCTCCAAGTCCTAGCGTCTCCAAGTCTTTAGGAAGCTCTCGATTGGGAAGGTGGCATGCCTCCCATACCACAGAGTGGCAGGTGCGTACTTGGTAGTCCTCTTTACTGTAACATTTTCCACGAAGAAGGCTGCTCGTAGAAACTTTGGCCACTGGCCGGGTCTGCCTTCCATCCACTTGGCTAGGAGGTTCGTGATGGACATTGATGGTACTATGTCCCCTTTCTACAAGTGCATTAGCTTGAGGTGTGCAACGGTAGTATAGTTTGCCACCACGTCATATCCTGCTAGCAAGGTCTGCACCTCGTTACAGGTGAACTCCGACCCTCGATCCATCATGAACTCTTTGACGAAAGGATAGCGTAAATAATACTCTTCGATGCAGCTTGCCAAAACAGGGCCGGTCTTCGCGCGAATGGCCCGACCGTCCACAAACCCAGTAAGGTTGTCTCGCGCATCAAAGATATAGTTACACCCATTCTCCGCAACTGGCATGAAGAGTAGATCCAGATGTACGATTGGGCCTACCTCTCTCTCCAATCTCGGGTGAAAGGGTTCTCCTAGCCTTTGCGTCGATATTTCTTGACAAGGAACACAGGATTGGCAGTACTTAATGACCATGTATGGCATTTCACTCCAGTAGTATAGCTCGCTTATCTTAGCGTACGTGGCATTTATTCCCTTGTGCCCTCCTACTATACCATCATGTAATGCCGCTATAATGTCGATTTATCAGTTCCTTTCGCATACAATCCACTTGGGCTTCTCGACTTTTCGTTTTATGAACAAATGGTCATCCCTCAACACATAGAGATGCCTCATCTTCTGAGTTTTAACGCTTGCATCCATATCCCTCATTTCACAGGATGGAAGTAAACCTAACTCAAGGTAGATCCCGTCATACTCCTCTGCCCGAAACGCCTCCTTTATCTCCCCTTCCTCGAACTCATCGTCCTGACTCTCAGGAACGAGGTCCTCGCCTTCAACTGGACTTAAGGAGGTCTTTCGGTCGAAGTCCCCTTGCTGAAGTGTATTCATAAGCAGGTACATCCCTCCCATCAGCTGCTCATGCTCCTCTACTTGAGTAGGGCCCTCCTCTATCGTTCTTACTTCCTCTACCAAGTCATGCGTACCTGCCAACGCCAACTTCATCATCCAGTGGACATCCTTGCCTCCCCATGGGTCCTCCTCCTGAAACGGCTTGAGGACTAAATCCGCCTTTTGCTCATACCCTCTAGGCGCTATCCATATGGGTTGGCTAACACAGTTGGGCACTCGCAAGGACCACTTGTTTATATGGAGCCGGACGTCCTCTTCCTGGTCCAAAATCCCATCAACTGGTGGAGTATCTTCGGTCGACTCCTGATCCAAGCTGTCCTTGTTGACACGGCTCAGGCCATCGGCCCTGTTCTTGTTCCCTGGAATCCCTTCCAATTCAAAGTTAAACATCCAAATGTACGTCAACCATCGAGTGACGGTTGGGTCAGATGGAGTATAGTTCTTCAGGAAATAGGCAAGCGCTGTGGGATCTACCCTCAATACGAACCTCCTGCCGAAAACATAGTTCCGGAAGATCCTTAGGCAATGGAGCACTGCAAGCGTCTCCAATTTAAACTGAGAGTAGTTCCTGTCAGACGTATTAAGAGTTCAACTTTCAAATGTTAGCGGTCTCTCCTTCCCTTCAACATCTACCTGAATTAAGACTCCTCCCAAGGCAGGCGGCCAAGCGTCCGTCTCGATGATGAAAGGTCTTTCTTCCTCAGTCCCTTCATAGTTAGGCGCCCCCAATACTAATCCTCTATCCTTGAATTCCCCCTTTATCCGGGTCACCACTTCCTCTTGATCTTCACCCCAAACCCATTCCTGATCCTGACACACCAATTTCCTTAAATGCTTGATCTTGGCGGCAAAGTCCTTCACAAAACTCCTCCAAAATCCGCAGGTGCCAATAAAACTTCTCACATCCGTTATGCAGTAAAAAGGTACTGGCCACTCTAAGATTTTGTCTGTCTTTTTCACATCCGACCGCTCTCATTACAGACAAAACCCAGAATGGTAGCTTCTTTCATGCAGTGCTTGGATTTTGGACCACTCGCAGTAAGATTGTACTCCTCTAACAGGCTCAAGACCTGATCGAGATCTTGGATATGCTTCCAGACAAAACGCCTTACTCCGGGCTTTACTTGGTCCTCCTCTTTCTCTTTTGGGCCTTTGACCACCAAGTCATGAATATAGGGCTGAGTGATGTGTGGACTGACCGTTTGCATGGCCCTGATCATGTGTCGTTGCACCATTGCCACTACATTAGTCCAACCCTGAGGGGCCACATTTATATGAATCAGCCCCCTTGACGTGTGCATTGCTGCTACTGGCCTATCTGGCGGGTATACAAGGAACTGGTCATACCCAGAATATAGGTCTATAAGTGAGATTATAGACCTCCCTGCGCATGACTCTGACAATGCATCCGCGTTTGGCAAGCCTCCCGCGTCTCACACTGTCACCGCATTCAACCGTTGCAAGTCCTGCACCCATTGCAGCGTTCCATTTGGCTTAATAAAGCAGAACCAAGGGGATGCATACGGTCCGCTAGAGTAACCGGCAACATGTGTGCGCATCTTGCCATCTAGATAGTCCACCACTATCTTCTCCTTGTCAGGATTCGGATACCACGTGCCCCTTAGATTCCAAGGTTCATGTGCGACGGTGTGGATCCGAATCATCGGAATCTTGTCCACATCCAGCCTTCCACGCTGATCATCATTAAAAGCGTACGCGCGATGCCTCTTCTTTATCAACTGCACCATCAAAGCCTTCTCTTGGGGTGAAAGGAAGCCCGGTTCTCCAACTATCAGCTTCCCTTCAGTCTCACTGTTGATACGGCATGGACCATCTAGTGCCTGCTCTCGCATACGCCGTATCAACCCTCGTTCCCACTCGTAGTAAGCCTCATCGTCTTCTGTAACGAGCACAGGAACAGGGCGACACTTCTTATCTACCATCTTGTACCGCCTTTGGACGCCCTGCTTAAGCCGTTCCCTAAAAAAGGTCGGCTTGACGTTTGGGGCTGTGCCATCGCAGAGCTGCCCCTTCCTCCAGGAAGTCGATAGATCAATTCTACTTCCCCCATCTGAGGGTTTTCCAAGACTTGCTCCCTCAGCGCCTTGATTGCCTCCGGATCTGCCATCTCGTGTGCCGTCACTATCTCCATAGCCTTGTTCACATCTTTGAGGCTTAGCGACAACACCTTCGCCCCTCCTTCCCCCTCGGGCTCTTCCCAAAACCTTCGCCGCTCATTCTTTGATTCTACAAAAGTGAACGAGCCAGGATTAGGCTGATTCCTCTCGCTCCCTGGCCCTGTGTTTCGACAGGTGATAACCTCATAGTTCTCACAGGCCGGATCGCTCAAGAGCAATATCATCGTTCCATCGTGCTTATTAAAGATCATAGTCTCCGTCCTGCACATGAACGATCTGCCCAGGAGGATAGGGTGGTCGACATCTGGCATGACGAAGAAGTAGGTTCTCGCCCGCACCTTGCCAATTTTTATAATTACATTGGACGTCGTGCCACAAAAAACCGCCTTGCAATTAGCCCCATGCAGCACGCCATGATCCGCACGGGAGAGACGGTTAATGGAAGGCCCAAAATTCGGCGAATTTTAGCGAATTTTTCACCGAAACTGTCATATTTCCCTGAATTTTTACTATTTTTTCAGTTTTTCGTTTTGCCTGTTATATATATATTTTTGGGTATATTTGTATTCAGTTTCGCCGTATTTTAAGCAGTAATAAAAAACTTAGCAAAAACACCAGACTCGAAAAACTCGACCCTGCATAGTTTGTTCGCAAAATTTTCGACAACATTGCTTGTAGCGACGCGGCGAAAAACCCCGTATTTTTGGCCTTCCATTAACCGCTAGTGGAACAAAGGAGAGGCGGTTAATGGAAGGCCCAAAATTCAGCGATTTTTAGCGAAATTTTCATCGAAACTGTCATTCCCTGAATTTTTACTTTTTTTTTCAGTTTTTTGTTTTGCCTGTTATATATGTGCTTTTGGGTATATTTGTATTCAGTTTCGCCGTATTTGAAGCAGTAATAAAAAACTTATCAAAAACACCAGACTCGAAAAAAACTTTGGTCAACTCCGAAAACTACTGACGATTTCACTACGATAGGGGCGTTTGTGCAAGAGTTCAAGAAAAGGGCGAGGAAAGTTCATGGGATCTCAGAAGAGGTGCAATGTGCCATCTTTCTGAGACTGCTTAAAGTATCAGAAACCTCCGAATTGACGAGCCATGGAGGGTGCAGTGCGAAACTCACATGAGCCACTATTGATAAGGGAGTAGAAGATGGGAGTTTGGATCAGGTAGAGCAGTATCAGATGCGCCTGCAGAGAAGGAAAAGGAAGGAAAGGGATGCTACCGCATCTGGGACTCCGGGGGTAAAGAGGATCGTTATCGACGTGCTTGCAGAACTAGGCTATGGCCAGGACGCCAAGGTACATAAGAAGGTGGTGACCGTAGTCCAAAGCCGGGAAAAGGAGGCAGGGGATGAAGGTACCAGGCAGGAGGACAACGGTGAGGAGGAGACGGTATCACAAGTTCTTACCAAGGCCCAGCGAAAACAACGTAACTTGCTGCTGGGAGGTCAAGGCTCGGGGAAGAGACAGATCCCACAAGCGATCGCTGCACCACCGGCTGCCGCCACAACGGCACATATGTTAGCATGACCCTCGCAGATGGGGCCGCCACCAGCCTATGGACATTGGGTGCCGTATTGTCAAATGGCACCCTGACCTAGTTGTAATCACTGCAACTCGTGCGGAACAGGCTAAGCCCATTCAGGACAGATGGTTCCATATCCGGGCCCATCAGCGAGCGCAGGGCCGCCAAGTTTCCCAGCGACCCAAGGTCAGTTCGCGGCCCAGCCTCCTACCTCGCAGCAAGCTTCGCAGGCTAGCATGGCAGGAGGAGGAGCTCAAGGGCAAGGAGGACAAGGCAATGGTGGTCGGGGACAAGGAGGTCGAGGGGGTGGCGGCCGAGGACGGAACGGCGGAGGATGCGGTGGTGGATGGAATGACCAAGGAGGCCAGAGCCAAGGCAACCAAGGCAGTCAAGAAGGGGGCCAAGGATATGGGAGACCCCGCTTTGATTGGCGAAATGCCGTCTGCCGGCATTGTGGCGTTGTGGACCACACCATTCGGTTTTGCCAGCAGCGGCGGGATGACGAGCTCGCTGGTCTAATCTCCACGAATATGGATGGGGATATATATGATAAATTTGGGCAGTATATTAACCCAAAAACCCCAGGGGGAGTTAGACAGGAAGCCCAAAGGCGGGTGGCGGCAAGGCCGGCGCCCCCGGCGATGTTCAAGCTATGGCAAGAGAGGGAGGACCCGCCCATGAGGATTGAAGAAGCCACGGGGAAGAGTGAGGAGGTGACCCAACGACTAAAAACTAGAACTATAAAAGAAGAACCAATAGTCGTTGAGTCGGATGGCGAGGGCTCAGGGGAGATGAGAGAGTCGACCATAAGAATTCTGGAGAAAATGGAGGACCTGCTGGGAAAGATGGGAAGGTACCAGCAAAAGCTAAAGGAATTGTGTGATGAAGTTCAAGGATGGAAGGCCGACCTTCCAAATGTCTTCCTTTATGAATCCAGGTCAGAACCGGTAACGGGGCAGCAAAGCTATCTCGGGGTCGCGACGGTAGGGTCGGGCCCTAGATCAGGAATGACATTCAGGCCACCTACCCCACATGGACGGGCACCACAGGCAGCGCAAACAAGAAACCAAAGTAAGGCTGGCCCTAGTCAGGCGCCGAGTCAAGCGCCTCCTCGAAGGAGACCTGAGCCCGAGCGTAGGAAAGAAGTGGTGGAGGTCGAGGAGGAGGAAGAGGATGAGGATGACGATACGGAAGATGAGAGGCTCCGACAAAAGAAGGACCGGCGGACGGAATTGAGAGCCCAAAGGAGAGGGGTCCAAGAGGAACTTGAGCCAGGTCAGCAGGACGCGCGTCCAAGAAAAGGAAGTACGCAATCAGGCTAGAAGAAGGCTTTGATGTGGAGAGAATGGTGGGTAGGCTCCTCGAAGGTCATAATGACCTTATGAACCTAAAAAACATTCTGGCGTCCGCCCCAAGACTCCGAGATGGATTGAAGGGACGGTTGTCTCGAAGGTTAGTGCCTAACGTCCACCTGAGTGCGGTCCTGCCAAGGGAGGTAGGATGGACGCAAGTTGGAACAAGGATGGACTAGAAGTGTGCAGCATGCGGGTTGGTGGATTTGGTGGTGAAAGAGAAGAAGTGTATTGCGATGATGGATACGGGCGCCGAGATGAACATCATCAGAGAAAGGGATGCTCTCATGCTTGGTTTAGAGATTGACCCACTAGTGGTTAATGGAGGCCAAAAATACGGGGTTTTCGTCGCGTCGCTACAATCAATGTGGTCGAAAATTTTGCGAACAAAGTATGCAGGGTCATAGTACAAACATCAAAGAACCAATCAGGCAAAAAAAAAGCAAAAAAATCAAACTCAAGAGCACTATAAATCCCTATTTGGAGTAGCTTTCGGAGTTCGCCAATGTTTTTTTCGAGTCGAGTGTTTTTGCTAAGTTTTTTATTAATGCTTCAAATACGGCGAAACTGAATACAAATATACCCAAAAGCACATATATAACAGGCAAAATGAAAAACTGAAAAAAGAGTAAAAATTCAGGGAAATATGACAGTTTCGGTGAAACATTCGCTAAAATTCACCGAATTTTGGGCCTTCCATTAACCGCCTCTCCTTTGTTCATGACCTCAAGGTCTGCGGTGGTTAGCAATCCATCGCCCAACCGATACTTGCGCTGCATACCATCTCTGAACCTTGCCCAGATACCATGGGCGGCGTCCACAACCTTTCCTACCTCTTGATTATGCCCACGAAGTACGTATTTCAAAATTCGCTGGAACTTCACCTCATCTGACAGACCTACCATCCCTTGTTCCACCAGATCCAGCCAGTCCGAGACCCTTTCCCCACTGAAGTGAAAGGTATCAACTTTTGGGACATTGCTTGGCGTCTTCTCATGTCAATCAATAGTCGCAATGAGGTCCTCAAGTGTCAGGACCTTCCTTCTGTCATCCGATGCACTGCCACACTCTGGCATTTTGGCAGACCTCTCTTTTGAAACTTCCTGTTAAGAGAAAAACAAGGACACTCGCCTATTGAGCGTCCTACCCTAGCAGGATCTATCCCACATGTCCTAACTAACTTCCCCACGCCACCTACCTAAAGCGGATATGACTGTCCCTCATAATCTTTCTAGGTCAAACTGACAAATAAACAAGCGTATGAAGTCACCAAGTTTTTCTTATCTGCACTTAATCATATACAGTCCTCCCTATGTTCTCATCATCTTCTTATGCCTATGTCTTATGTTAGTCTCATACCCGGATGTCGTTCCACCAGGGACAATGGTAGGCTTCCGTTATCCCCGACAACGGCTCCACCTGTCGAGCGCATCAGTCCGGCACCGCTCAAGGCAGCGCGGGACCCTCTCGGCCGCGTCACGCAGGAGTTAGTTTGAATCCTCGTCGCGAATATACATGGAGCTTCCGCAAGCTGCTCCGGCCGAGTGCGCCAGCCATACCTCTCGCGAGCCCCTACGACAGGACAGGGTCTACGCGAGGCACGACTTACCTCCACCTTACGGGAGCTGTCACCTCCCTCAGGTGGGCGTATCCCCGCCGAGCTACCAGTGCACAGTACAAAAGCTAATCATTTGCAATCGCAGAGGTGGACCAGCCGAGGGCATTTCTCGTTCGTTGTAGCATAGGGGGTACGCGCGGTATTACGCCTCTATCGGACCCGTACGTGAACCGACATCTTGGGGGGCTGAAGTCCCAAGCGCGATTCGTCGTCGGTCGACTAGGACGTACCCCACTCACCACGCGCACACTACTCTAACACATACAAAAAAAAGATAAGGACACACACACGCACTCCCACCACTCGTGGTCAATGGACCCCAGAAAATTCAGCGAATGGAGCACCGAAGCTTGTTAGCGAAAGATTACCGAATTCGGTAAAACAATTTAGCGAAATCAGTGTTTAGGTTTGGCGAAGACAAAATGTTTATTTATGACTTCGGGTTTTGTAAACACCGAAAAGTGGTTTCCGTATTTAACATACTAGTTCTAGGAAGTTATATCCCGAAGTGCTTTTGGCGTTTCGCTACCGAAAACGCACTTAAGGATTTCAGTGTTCTGTGTAGTTTTTTTGCGGAGTTATTTCCCAAAGTGCTTTAGGTGTTTCGGTACCGAAAACGCACTTCAAGATTTCGGTGTTTAATACATCATATCCCGAAGTGGTTTCAGTGTTTCGGTACCGAAAATGCACTTCGGGATTTCGGTGTTTTACTTAGGCAATTTGAGTGTTTATATCCCAAACTGCTTTCGGTGTTTCGGTACCGAAAACTCACTTCGGGATTTCGGTGTTTTACTTAGGCAATTTGAGTCCTTATATCCCGAAGTGGTTTAGGTGTTTCAGTACCGAAAATGCACTTCGGGATTTTTGGTGTTTTACTTAGGCATTTTGAGTGCTTATATCCCGAAGTGGTTTCGGTGTTTCAGTACCGAAAACGCGCTTCGGTGTTCTGCGTAGTTTTTTTGCGGAGTTATTTCCCGAAGTGCTTTTGGTGTTTCGGTACCGAAAACGCACTTCAAGATTTTGGTGTTTAATATATCATATCCCGAAGTGGTTTCGGTGTTTCGGTACCGAAAACTCACTTCGGGATTTCGGTATTTTACTTGGGCAATTTGAGTGCTTATATCCCGAAGTGGTTTCGGTGTTTTGGTACCGAAAACGCACTTCGGGATTTCGGTGTTTTACTTAGGCATTTTGATTGCTTATATCCCGAAATGGTTTCGGTGTGTGGGAACCGAAAACGCGCTTCGGTGTTCTTCGTAGTTTTTTTCCGGAGTTATTTCACAAAGTGTTTTCGGTCTTTCGATACCGAAAACGCACTTTAAGATTTCGTTGTTTAATACATCATATCCCGAAGTGGTTTCGGTGTTTCGGTACCGAAAATGCACTTCGGCATTTCGGTGTTTTACTTAGGCAATTTCAGTGTTTATATCCCGAATGGCTTTCGGTGTTTCGGTACCGAAAACTCACTTCCGGATTTCGGTGTTTTACTTAGGCAATTTGAGTCCTTATATCCCCAAGTGCTTTCGGTGTTTCGGTACCGAAAATGCACTTCGGGATTTTGGTGTTTTACTTAGGCAATTTTAGTGTTTATATCCCGAACTGCTTTCGGTGTTTCG
>BFEA01000187.1:2566354-2577271 GCA_003427395.1 Chara braunii
CGACTAAGTTAAACACCGAAATCCCGAAGTGCGTTTTCGGTACCGAAACACCGAAAACACTACTGGATATGATGTAGTTGATAGAGAAAATCGACTAAGTTAAACACCGAAATCCCGAAGTGGGTTTTCGGTACCGAAACACCGAAAGCACTTAGGGATATGATGTAGTTGATAGAGAAAATCGACTAAGTTAAACACCGAAATGCCGAAGTGCATTTTCGGTACCGAAATACCGAAAGCACTTCGGGATATGATGTACTACATGATACAAAATTGACTAAGTCAAACACCGAAGTGTATTTTGATGAAATTGGTGAGTTTGGCTTCGGTATACCATATATAAGATTTTTTTTCGATATAGATTCGGTGAAATATATAGCCTCCATTAACCATCTCTCACTCCCACATATACATACACGGAAGGATACTGAACGAACAACGAGACAACACTCATAGTTCCTTAGTAGTCATCCCATAACTTTCTGACGCGGAAATCGAATAAGTGTCACATGTGAGACTTGGTATAAACCTGCGCGGATACAGGGCTAACTCATATCGACCCGCAATGGAAGCGTACGTAAGCGGTCGCAAGGATGGCGTACTATGTAGTACCCATACTCATGCGCTCCTCGTTAATCTCGAGGGCCGCATTCGACACTCAAGTGTCGGCTGACACGCACCTTGCGGGTTAATCTCTCGACGCTGAACAACCACTACGTACAGTTGAAAACCACACCCTCTTCTGCACCCTGCGGAGATTGGGTGATACATAGGTTCATACTTGTGGTGACAATCGTCTCTTATTGCCCTGGAGACCAGCTCCACCATCTAGGGCCTGAAAATAAGTCAAGGGGTTTGGCTTTGACGGTTGTCACGAACTACTACAACGTCCAACTATATAATTCTAAAAAGCAAAAATAGGTCGAAGGGCCTTCACATCCCAAAACCACAACCTTTGATTAAATCCTTGGTACGTGGGTCCTTCAGGCCACGCGAATACCTCACACAGGTTCACACACATACGTACATACTAATGTACAAGGGAATAAATATGTGACGATCACGTCTCACAATCACAATGAGACTTCTCACAACCATGCATATATGTGAGACTGCAGAAAGTCCAATCCAAAAATCTGAGTCATAGATCATACCTGCAATCACATCTAAGAATCAAGCAAAAGTCCACGCGCTACACGAAGTCAACTCCAACCAATCTCTATACTCATACCCCTCGCTTTAGCCATGCAAGCTCCAACCTCCAACCAATCAACCATAATTAAATACTACGTACTTCTGTTAAATGACCATTCAATAAAAGTTCGGGTGAAATCTTAACAAAACAATAAAATCACCAGGGTTAAAGCCTTTTAGGTTGAGTATTGACGGTGCATTGAAAGTAAGTTGTAAACCGACAAATCGACAACCGACCTCTTATCAGTGATAACATAGAACGATCCTCAAGGGATCAAGTTGAATCTAATCAAAGTCCTGAATAAAATCGATCAAGCTGGCATGTGACACAAGACAGGTCAACTCCCACGGCTAACCCCATGAGTCCTATGGGGAATAATCTCTATATCATGGTGTTACCAAAATCATCCTATTTAACTAAGCATAAATCTACCTCTAAGCAAGTGCCAGAGAAAAAGGTAGACTTTTGGCAGAATCTCCTCTATACAGAGTGGATTGTCAAAATTGTCACCTGTCAAAATATAATCTAACTCCTCTAAATTAAGAAAATTTCGGCAGCGCGTCCCGTAGGAAAAGTGTCTTTTCATAATTTTATACAAGTACAAATATGAAAACAAAAATAGTTTTCGACTTCCCAAAGTCAAATTTTGTCCAACTCCCTGAATTAGCAGAAATTTGGGCAGCACTCCTTTTAGGAAAGGAAACTTCCCAGATTTGAAAGTCAGACAGGTTTGAACTTTGAAAAACCAAAATTTGACTAACTCCTTGGATTTGCAGAAATTTCGGCAGCGCTTCCCGAAGGAAAAGTGGCTTACCAAGATTTATACAAGCCCAAGTACAATAAAATGATCTCAAAAAATGCAAAAAAATTGATCTAATTAAAAAATCTATCACAGAAAATACAGAAATTGAATCTAACTTTTGTCGCTTTAGCACGTGGCGATCCACTAAAACGATTACCTATCAAGCTGACACTCAAACTAGGCAGTTATCCCACTCAGCCACATGCAATTCAAACCATAAAGGTAAGTACTCTCACCAGCCCAAATTACCTTTGGCAGACAATAGTCCATAGTCTTTCAGTGATTTAACCCTTTATACCCCGCTTACATAGGGCATTAAGTTTGACTATTCGTCTTAGAAACAATGCCAACTTTTTGTCTTACTTATACACGAACAAGTTGCACAACTACTTCTCTCTTCTTTGGACATATAACTAAGTCATTTGTCTTAGAAACAATGCTTAGTCGCCCTAACTGTTTAAATAGTCAAGTTATATATACTTCTCTGAACCTTGGTCTTCAAAAAATAAGCGTAGGGTTGAGTCATTCGTCTTAGAAACAATGTTCAGTCTGCCCATGTTACCTTTAATTATAACTCTTAGTTATACTCTCTTCATTTGTAATAAGGCTATAATCAGACCATTCGTCTTAGAAACAATGTCCGACTAGCTTTGTTCTCATATATTTATATATAGCATGATAAAAAATCATATTCCTTTATTGTCATTATAGTCTTGTGGCCTCATACTTAGACCATTCATCTTAGAAAAAATGTCTAGTCCTTTGGCCTGAATCTCCCCCCAGAACAAAACAATCAGAAAAAGAGTTGAGTCATTCGTCTTAGAAACAATGCTCAACCCCCTTTCCCTCAGTATAAAAAAAAGGCAGAGTACCCTGGGTCAAGACGCAGAGACTGTTCAGAAACCACCCAAAATAAACAGCAGTAAGACCATTCATCTTAGAAACAATGTATGATCCTCATAATTCAAACAATCAATAACCCTCAAAATAAATAGTCAGGTCATTCATCTTAGAAACAATGTCTGACAGAATTCAATAAACACAGCGACCAAGCCATTCGTCTTAAACACAATGTTTGGTCCTTAAGAAAACAGAACAAAACACAGCAGTCAGACCATTCGTCTTAGGAACAATGCCTGACCCTATAAAATCAAATGAAACACAAACAAAATTGCCTTCCTCCCATCCTTTCCCCTGATGCAACCCTCTGTTACGATCTGCTTTCAGATAAACAAAGAAACTGAAAATGTCATTATACATACGTTCTTTGACTTACTCTGATTTTGTATCCTGAAGGTCAAACTAAAGTTAAAGCAGGGGTGCACTCAATATACTTAGTCAAATATATAGGAGGATGTATAGATAGGGGTTATATTGGGTTTATAGAGGGAAAACAAAGGTTACCTCTTGGTTCCCTGCCTACAGAACTCCTCCTGAGTTCCGGAAAAGCTCCCGCAATCGGTGTGACGATTCCCCACAGAGTCTTGGTGCGGACCTACGGGTTGCAATCCCGCCTGCCATGCTCCTCTTAGAACCAATTAGACTAGACTTAGACTAGGAAGGGCAGAAAAAGATTGATTTAAGACTCTCGGATCCAAGAGGGGTGCTCTCAGACTCGAGTGAGAGGGCCTTGATACCTCGAATCGCCTGAGGGCCCCGCAATGGTAGCCAGGATGCAGTAACAGCCTGATCAAGTGAAGTCAATTGCTGACACAGCCCTTCCTGACGACCTTCCAAGATGCGGTACTAACCCCCTTTTGCAACCACACTTCCTGGCTACGGCAACAACCTCCCTTTCAGCCTTATCATCCCTGCTTTCCCCGGTAAAACTGCAGCCCCACAGCCTCGACCAGCAACCCTCATTACGTCACACGCCTCGTATGCACTTCCGATGTATCGTAGTACCGCAAAGGCACGTCCCGAGACCCAGCAAAGATGTAGCTCAACACAACGAATACAACAGTTACACAGTCATTTAATCCCTTCCCCTATACTACAGTTCCGCTCCCCACATGAAGCCGCATTCCTACTACTCCAAAGGGCCGCCGTACTTTGAATAGCGCAGTAGCCCGCAGATAACTCAGGCAACACCATAGCTGACTCCACAAACAGGGATGAGCACCAGGGCACACAGTTATGGGGATGTAATACATTATAACACAGTGGCAGGGGGAATTAGCAACATCTCTTAGCAGTTTTCTTTGTGCATAATCAGTGAAACAGACCCAGCTACAGCAGATACAACCGATACACAGCAGTTTGTACGGTCGTCAACCAGCCCAATAACCCGCAATAAGCACCGTACTGCCATAGCAGAGGACACACAGGTCAAGGTAGTCAGCGGCTTTGTGAGTATTGGCCACCTGGCGGACTGACGAAGATGCAGCCTGCTCAGCACCAGAAGTGGGCATTTTTTTGTTTTTCTCACCCACGACCCTAGCCGCCCAATTTTTTTTTCGCACCACCCACCCGACTCAAGAACTTTTAATTTCCACCTCCAAACGATCCCACCCACCCAAAATATTTTCTGAAATTTCAGCCCCGCGCCCGACCCACCCACCACCCGAAAAAAGTCAACGCCCGGACCCACCCGCATCCGTGAGAGCATCATTACCCACCCATATCCGATACCTCAATTTTTGCCACCCGCACCCATCCGCATCCGCCCGCACCCACCTATGCCAGTACCTTGCACGATTAAAATTTCATAGGCAACAAGACTTTGCAGCAAAGACATTCAAAATGATATAATTACGAACACATCAATGATATCAACAATGCCACTTAAGAGAAAATAGTTGAAGTTCTTACTATTAACATCATAACAAAATGAGCAACACAGTGTTGATAAATTTCAAAACGTCATAGACGAAATACGTTAGAAATGGATCCCGATAATCAAAATGTACTAAATGAAATTTCATCTAAATCCATGCGTTGATCAAGTCATTGTCTGATCTAACGAACAAAATGTCGTCGACCATGGAACCACCAAGATTGTTCCGTTTCGCCGTCAATGTGTTCTCCGCATCTGAGAAATTGCACTCACTCTTCGAGCTCGATGCGGGAATACACAAAACAGCGCGAGCTGCTCGTGCCATGATAGGCAAAGGAGGGAGCAACATTCGCTTATCCGTTGTGGTGACAACCATTCCTTTCACTTTCCACCAATGGAGGAGTTCAAAACTGCGTTTCTCATCCTTTGTCAACTTCAATGAGAAATAATGATCAAACTCTTTTTGAATCTTCTCGGTCAAGGTCAGCTTTATTGTTGCATCGCTTCCCGGCGTTCCTTCATCCTCTTCATCAGAGTTGCACAACCCCGACCTTCTCCTTTTTTTTTTTCGCGAGACGTTCTGTCGTAGTCTCCGCTGCCAACATAAATTTCAAAACGTCGTAGACGAAATACGTTAGAAATGGATCTCGATAATCAAAATATACTAAATGAAATTTCATCTAAATCCATGCGTTGATCAAGTCCTTGTCTGATCTAACGAACAAAATGTCGTCGACCATGGAACCACCAAGATTGTTCCGTTTCGCCGTCAATGTGTTCTCCACATCTGAGAAATTGCACTCGCTCTTCGAGCTCGATGCGGGGATACACAAAACAGCGCGAGCTGCTCGTGTCATGATAGGCAAAGGAGGGAGCAACACTCGCTTATCCGTTGTGCTGACAACCATTCCTTTGACTTTCCACCAATAGAGAAGTTCAAAACTGCGCTTCTCATCCTTTGTCAACTTCAATGAGAAATAATGATCAAACTCTTTTTGAATCTTCTCGGTCAAGGTCAGCTTCATTGTTGCATCGTTTCCCGGCGTTCCTTCATCCTCTTCATCAGAGCTGCACAACCCCGACCTTCTCCTTTTTTTTTTTGCGGGACGTTCTGTCGCAGCCTCCGCTGCCAACAACTCCACATCATCATCGACGCTCTCGGGTCTTCAATAAGGCATTGCCTCGTCTGACTTGCACGAACGGAAGCTCGAACATCTCCAACCGGTCCTTTTGACGGGGATCGAGCAAAGCGGCGACAACATGCAGATCTTCCAAAGGCAATTTCTCCGCCAACACATCCCTCACCAATTTCTTGATAATTGCGATGTTGCTCGAATCAGGTTGAATGACGACTTCCTTTTCTGAGTTATCTACATCCTTTGAAGTCTCCGTCCGAATCTCGCAATGTTGGAGCAACTCATTGCGCTCGAAGGCCACAATGTGGAGAGCAGGTAGGAGGTAACTTTTCAGTTTGAGTGTGGCTTCCTCGAAACGATCGAGAAAACGGATCAGCTCCTCTAACAGGTCTCGATTGATTTGTGCAATCAATATCGCCTTATTCCCACCCCGACCCATCAACAAAGTGAAGCATCGTCATAACTTATCTTGACATTTTTCAACATTCTCAACAATGAGTTCCATCTCGTTGTATTTTCTTGCTTCAATGTATTTTTCAGCGATCTCTGAAGGTTAGACTGCTTCACGTAGCGAACTAGTTCCTTGCAGTTCTCCACCAAGGCAAACACTTCCGGGGCTGATTCCTCGAATCGGTAAAACGGTGTTGACTTCACCATATTTGTTGTTGTGGTGGTCTTATTGAATACCGTGGTCAATACCGTTGCAATTTTATGCTCACCGCAAGGCACCCATGTGTACTTGCCACGGATCCCCTCACCCCCACACATGTTTGATCCACTGTCCAAACACACGACACACATGTTAGAATCCTCGCACTCGAAGTCGAAGACATTCTTCAAATGCTTTCAAAACACGAACAACGGTGTGCGACTCCTCATAAAACGGTTTGACTTGGAGTGTTCGTACGTGGAGTTTGAAAAGTTTGTCAATGTAGTGCGTCGTGATCGACATAAAAGATGTTCTCTTTATAGAATCTGTCCAGAGGTCCACAGTGAACCTGGCGTGCATCTTGTCAGCGAAGTGTTCTTTCATCCTTGCGATGACCGCAACCCGGAGCGAGTCTGCGGTCGACATGACTTGACACTTGACCGTGTATCGAGAGGGGACCAAATCTTCTATCTCCGTGCCCTTGCTAGAACTGACTCCTATATCTAGAATGACCTGCGAGTATCGATGAAACCCTTCGTTCTCTACTATTGAAAAAGACCTCAAATCCTCACAACACATTAAAGCAACAGACTTGGCAACCTGCCTCTTTTGGGCAGTGGTCGCCTCAGTCGTTGTTGCGAAAAGTCGCATTGCTCCGGCCTCTCCGACACCCAAACAACATTTATGGTTGTTCAAGGAACTTGTACCGTGACACGCTTCGTAAGTGTACACAACATGACACTTTTTACACGCCGCATAACCAGAGTCATGCTCATTCACAGGTGTCCCGTCCGTGTGACAGACATGCGGAAATTTGCACCAACAATGAGCAGAGCTGATCCTTTCTTCCTTCAACATGTACTGTGCTTCAGGCCCTCCTTTTTGGAGTGAACGGTGAATTGTTGACTTCAGTTTGGCCATGTCTGGCTTTGAGGACGTGGACAAATACCAGACAGTACTTTCAAAAGTTCTTTCAGCCATCTTTGATCGGGCTAATGGCGGCAGGTTTTCCCTGCGTCCACCACCATCAGCCAAATCAAAAGCACACACCGGGAGAGTTAATTACCCGGCCAACCCCTCTAATTCTCGTCCTCACGACTTCAATAGCCTACAATTGGAGCCCCCAGACCAGCCGCGAGAAAAAGAAAAATAAAAAAATTCAGTTTCAAACTTCGATTGAATAGTACAGTTAGCACTTTTAGACTACATTCAAAGATTCAAATCGAATTTGAACCAAGTCGTACATGTTCGAATACAAGCACATAGCACCGAGTTCGAGCGTGTTCAGATTCAATGCACAAAAGATAAAAGATATGAAAGGCGAGGAGAGATACCCCATCCGATTTGAACATGTGTCCAAAGGACATTTGCGCAAATCAGATGGGGAGTTTGAACTTGGACTGGCATAGCCCGGTGCTCGCATGAAATACAGACGAAAGTTTGAATCGAAGCCGTGAATTGCAGATCACGAATCACCTCTGCATTTGCCATCAGATGAGTACGATAGAGCACACAAAAAAAAAACAAGGAAACAACTTCAAATAAGGAGTCCGATTGAAAACACTAAAAGGAACAGAGTTATAGGTGCGGCCACCGTGACACCTTTCTTCCCCTGAACACAGCGCACCCTCATTATGAATGAGTGTAGCCGGGGAGACAACTTGCATACATTCATAACGAGGGTGCATTGTCTTCGAGGGAAGATGACATCTGATTGCATATGGCTGCTAATGCCACCGTGGCATCATCTTCCATTGCACACAAGGAGCCCGATTAGAAAAACAAAATAAAAAACGACCAGATATCCATCTGTTGGCACCCTGCCACGGTCTTCCCCTGAACATAATGCACACTCGTTACGAATGAATCTCAGCGGGAAGGGAGCTTGTATACATTCACAAGAGGGTGCATTATGTCGGGGGAAGACGACAGTGTAGCAGCACCTGATTGCACATGGCCGTAACTGCCACGATGGGACCATCTTCCCCCGAACACAACCCCGATTGACAAACAAAAAAGGAAAAACAAAGATCTCGTTTACAGCTGCTACCAGCGTGGCATCGTCGTCCCCCAAACACAACGCACATCTTATTGCGACCGTGGCACATCTGATTGCATCTGGCCACTGCTTCCACCATGGCACAGTCTCCCTCCGAACACGAGCCCCATCAAGAAAAAAAGAAAAGAGAAAATGTAAAGAAAAATAAGAAAATAAGATTTACAGCTGCTGGCACTGTGGCTCCGTCTTCCCCCGAACACAACGCACCACTACTGCCATTGTAGCACGATCTTCCCTGAACACAAGGGGCAAGGTCCCACTAGCAACGAGATAGGATAGAAACGAGTTTGTGGCGCAGTTGAGTGACCCAAATCCTGCAATGTAGTACTCGTGATCCCACGGTCAGTACTTTACATGCATAACCCGAAAAAGTAAGGAGATCTTTGTTCCCCTCCTCCTCTCCTTAACACTGGGCATGCTCGTGCAAAGAAAGCTTCCTGCTAGAATCTTTTCAATCGGTTGGGGTTGTGGCCAACCCCATACAGGGTTGGGGTTGGCCTTAGCCCACTGGATAGAAGATTTTCAACATTTTACTTGCTGTTGTACAATTTTCTCATTGGGTGGAGCCCTCCTTCAATCACGGAGTATATGGAGGGTGCCAGGATCACTTCTGACAGAAGTCGATTTTATTCCAAAAAAATGTGGCGGTTACTTTGTTCACTGTTTTTGCAACCACCGCCATCAGATAATTTGTGATCTGATGGCTGGGAAGCACTGTGCCCTGATTTCCGGTGGGAGGTCTCTGTTTCTTTGTTTTTTTTTAGCCTTTTTTCTGTTTTCTCAGCCCAGAAATTCGTAATGAACGTGTCTGGCCGATGCCACTCAGTGTCACAGTGGATCGTCCACACTCCTATCCGACTCCTAATGGGACCTCGCCCAAGGAGCCTGATCTACAAAAAAAAAAAARAAAAAAAAAAAAGACCGTGTTCCCTCTAAATTGGAACGATACAGAGAGGATTAGCATGACCCCTGCGCAAGGATGATACACATAAATCGAAAAATGGTCCAAACTAAAAAAAAAGAAAAAAAAAAAAAAAAGATGACCGCAACAGATATCCATGTGCTGCTACTGTGGCACCCTGTTCCCTCGAACATAACAAACCCTCATTACGACCGAATGGAACCGGGTATTTATCTAGTATGCATTCACTATGATGGTACGTTGCTTTCGGGGAAAGACAACATCTGATTGCATATGACCGCTGCTTTCGCCACGGCACAGTCTTCCCCCAAACGCAAGGAGCACCATTAAGAAAAGAAAAAAAAAAAAAAAAGTAGAGAAACGGAAAAATATCAGATTTACAGCTGCTTCCCCCGAACACAACACACCCTCATCAGCACCGTGTCAAACAATGACTGCAACCACGTCACCTTTTCCCCACCGAACACACAATGAGCCCGATCCCGAAACAGATATCCATCTGCTACCACGGTGGCACCGTGTTCCCCCGACACAGTGCGCCCTCGTTACCACCGAATCTGGCTGGATGGACAGCTTGTATACATTCACTATCAGGGTGCGTTGTTCAGGGGAAGATGGCATATGACTGCATTTGGCCGCTGCTGCCACCGTGGCACCATCTTCCCCCGACACAACGAGCCCGATTAAATTGGGGAAAAAAAAAAAAAAAAACAGAAGGAAAGATTTCCAGCTGCTACCCTCAGTCGAGTGTGAGCGCTTCCATAAAGAAGCTGAGAAACCTATTAAGCGATGACGATGACAACCTTTTTTTTTTTTACTTAACGTGAAAAAAAAAAAAAGATTTCCAGTTGCTGCCATGGTGGCACCGTCTCCCCCCCAACGCAACACACCCTCATCACTATTGTATCAAACCGGGAAAACAACTTGTATACATTCACGATGAGGGTGCGTTGTGCTCAGGGGAAGTCGCGTCCATGGTTCCGGATAAGCGGGAAAAGAACTCAGATTGAACAATCCCGCCATATCCACTGGAAAAGGGTGAAAAAAAAAGAAAACATTGCACCGTGCCTCGCCTTGCCAGGACCTGCCTGCAGGTGTTTCTAATCAACACGATCTGTATCATCAAGAGAGAGAGAGAGAGAGAGAGAGAGAGAGAGAGAGAGAGAGAGAGAGAGAAAGAGAGAGAGAGAGAGCAACCTGTTGTTTGAGGGAGGGCTGGGAATTGTCGAGTACCCGTCGCAATCGCCGTTGCAGTTGCTGTCGCCTCGTCGCCTCCCACCAATACCTCTCTCTCTCTCTCTCTCTCTCTCTCTCTCTCTCTCTCTCTCTCTCTCTCTCTCTCTCTCTCGTTGCAGTCATCGTAGCCTTATCGCCTCCC
>BFEA01000187.1:2577345-2602917 GCA_003427395.1 Chara braunii
TCGCCTCCCACCAATGCCTCTCTCTCTCTCTCTCTCTCTCTCTCTCTCTCTCTCTCTCTCTCTCTCTCTCTCTCTCGTTGCAGTCGCCGTAGCCTTGTCGCCTTTCTCTCTCTCTTTCCCCCTCTCTCTCTCTGCAGTCGCCGTAGCCTTGTCGCCTCTGTGTGTGTGTGTGTGTGTGTGTGTGTGTGTGTCTCCCGATGCGCCCTCCCCTCGAACACTCCGCTAGTGCCGCGACGGGGCTACCCTATCTTGCCCGCCTGCGTCACTCCGTTCGGCAACGGTAAGGGCTGCACTCCAAGTCCGAAGGGGACGGATCTAGCCGCCTACTGTGGCTAGATCCGCTCCCTCTTTTTTTTAAGAAGAAACTGCGAGAGGGGCGGGACCGCTGGAGCCGCATTGGAGAGCACCTTTTTTTTTTGGCCTTGAAGGGCCGACGTTCCTCTTTTACTGACTGGCAGTGACCGACTGTACCGAGGCCCGCGTTTTCTTTTCTCCCAGTGCGGCACACTGTGGAGGAGGGGGGGGGATGTGAAAGGCACCAAGGGGAGAGGAGGGGCGGGGGGGGGTGCACATTTTTTCGGGTGGTCCTGGGTCAGTGGGTCGGGTGACCCAGGCTGGCGCTTTACCCACCTGCCACCCACCCAACGGGTGACCCAACTCAAAAGTAGACCCGCCCGTGACCCAGAAATGCCCAGTAGCTACACACGCCCGTCGCCCACCCAAGAATGCATGGGCAGACCCAAGCCCAACCCCATCACCTTATGGGTCAGGTGGGCCAGGTGGGTGTGGCTGTGGGCACCCGGTGCCCACCTCTGCTCAACACCCACTCGACTTGCCCATCAGTTGGAACGGTACCCCCCCCTTGACCGCAACGTACTGGGTACACAGACAAAGTAGTATCCCGCGCGGTCGAACATACCGCCCAATACGGCAAGCACAACCTCTTTGTCCGCATCTTGGCCGTAATGGTCTCTCCTATCTCCTTGCACTCATGCTGCTACTGCCCCCGTGGCTGCCCTCACTGTGCAGATCGACACTGTATTCTTCTTTCACTCGCCGGTGCTAGCCGCGACTGAGACGCACGGGCCGGGCTTCGAGTTGAGGCACAAATAGTGCTGCATAGTTCAGTGTTATCACAACAGTACTAATAGCCACTTTTCGTAGCTGCGAGTAGGGATCCTGATGACCAGCAACACCACTCAGCGAGGCCCCTGCCGTGATCAACGCCCGGTTACAGCAATGCTTATTGTAAGCCAGATGCCAGCATAGTGCTATATACGCACAGCACAACAGAGGCCCAATGCGACAGTCCTTCGCAGCAGTCGATTACTCCCTTTGGGCACGACCTTGACGATAGTAATGAAGAGCCAGACCGTATAGACTAGCCACCCAGGTGATAACTCGTGTGACCAATGATATTAGTAGTGACTTTTACTGTGACCAATACGACAATATTGCCGTTGTCGACCTGTAGAAGATGAAACGCATCTCCTGCTAGAGCTCGGAAAGGCGCAGTTCCATCTCTACTGCCTCCCTAGGACACAGTCCTGGAATCCTTATCCCGTCAAGCCCATCCGCCCAGCCACATGTCCGACTTCATCCTCGAATTTACCCGTCTTCAATCTCTACTTCGTGGCCTCCCACTCACTCCTGTTCCAGGTCCGCTAGGTACGTATCACTCCTCCTCTCCCTCTCGTTGACAATACTTCAGTAATAGCAATGCACCTAGCGGTGTTTGTGGTCAGGTTCAGATTAGGAAATGAACGCAGGTCCCAGCTTCGAACAATCGCAAGGACCACCGCTACGAAGAGTGCAGGTCCAAACTAAGGAGTTACCAGATACCATGTCATTATGCACACAAGAGGGAGCAGAAGTTTCTTACCCATGAGATAGCAAAGATCGGAATGAATCATCTGCTGAAAGGTAGGGAAATTCATCCCGTTTTTAGCTTCCTTCTCTTTACTTGACACTCCGCCATAGCAACCGTGCAACTTATTTTCTTACTAACTCTCTACTAAACTGGCCGCGGAATCGAATTTGCCCAACCTAAAAACTCCAGAATCTCATCCTTCGTCACACGTTCTCGTCGAGAGATGAGCGGGCCACGCTTATCTCACTCTTCTCATTCCCGCCCTTTCCCTAGCTCCGCGCAGCTGCTGGCGCTCGTGCCAAACTAACAACTACTCTAACACTAAAACTAACCATACCACGCAACTTGTCATACCCAATTTCCTCAAGATCGCCTCCTTCCCCGTTAAAAACCATAAAGTAACGTGTGCGCTATCCTCCCTTCACTGCGCCCGAACCCGTTATCCCGCCATCCTTCCGACCCGATCGTGTTGACGTCAATCGGGAGCTACGCTCCGATCCAGAGCGCCTCGCAACCCGATGGCACACTAGCTCTCTGAGCACAAGTACGATGCGTTCGTTGAAGTGAAAGCAACACCAAAAAAAAAAATTGTAGAAAACGACCCCTAGTTTATACGTATTACTCATGTGTCGAGACCTTGCTAATCTCCTCTGTATCGTTCCAAATTTCTACGGATGTTCCGAAGGACTTACCCCGGGGCAGTGCTCCGCAGCCCTGCTACAGGCGGAGAACCATCGTACACCCTTCATTCGCCTGACCTAACCGCGGCCCGTATACCAGGCCCCGAAAGGGACGGAGCAAAAAAATAAAAAAAATAAAAAAAGTTACAACGACGGGTCCTCAGGGGAACAAGGGTTGTCGGCACCTGGTCAGTCTCGTAGGTCGAACCCGCCGTCGCTTCTATCAGCAAAAACTCAGGGGGATAGCCCCAACGGGCCCTCAACCCCTCGGCTTTCTCCATTCCGCTCCGCTGCTTCCGCTCCGCCGCTTGCTGGCATTGATCCCCGAACCTCCATAGCAGTAACCCAATGCCGTAACCTATAGGGCTAAGCCCAAGCCTGGAACCAACAGGCGTTGAATCCTATATAAGGTGGTGCGGTCCTGTGCTTAATGCTGAGGGAAAAGCCTGGGGCCTCGCCTCCACCTACAACCAGGCGTTCGACCGCTAGGTATCCATGCCGGCCTCCTCAACTGTGTCATGGTCGTCCCACATACCAAACATGTCAGGCACGGCAAGCGAGGGTGAATTTATCAATCCTTAGTTTAATCAACGATGCAAGATCAAAGTGGACATCTATGCCGGCATTTACAATTAAAAGGGTAAAATCACACGCGCGCCTTAAAACTGCGCGTCCACTCACCCTATCTACTCAGATAACTCTGGCCCATACGCAGGTAACCAATTGAACGCTCACAAGGCCTGAACCAACGGCCCCTTCTGTCACTTGCAAAAACCAGGGCGGATACCCTTGTAAGGGTGCGAAGAGGAGGAACCACCTTTCTGCAGAGAGTGTCGAAAAGCTTGTTTTCATTCACTAGAACTTGAAGCTCCTTAGTGCCAGCAGGAGGACGGACAACCGGTACATTGATGTGTGGGAGGACCAGGTGGAGGACCCCGCGGAGGAGATCGATGGTGACGACAGTGTCCCCGCAGCGACGCCAGAGGAGGAGTGGGAGGAGATCGACAGGAGGAACAGAAGGAAGGAGGGGCGTAATCGATTTGGGAAGGGGAAGGCACTGATGGAGGATGAGGATGAGGAGGGTGATGAGGCCCTTTGGCAGGATGCGGTGTGGATGCACAGAGAGATGATGGAGGCGCAGCAGGAGCAGAGAGATGCAGGTCGTACGTTGCTTGAGGACCAGCATGACTTATTGGACGCGTGGGGTGGAGCGGACCCTCTCACCGATTTTGACGCCTACATCGGGCAGAGTGTGGATACCGTGAGGAGTCTACGGGGAGGGTTGGGGGTCGGGTAGATTTGGAGGAGCTTCTGACCAGGGATAGCAAGGTAGGAGGCACAGAGGTAGGGCAGGAGGAGGAGAGAAGTCAACACGTTCCACATTCGTCGACTGCCGGAGAGGGAGGACATACTGGGGGTGTTTCAGTTGATACATGTATGTCAACTCCTACAACACCCCATCATGCTGCTGAGAGGATTCTGTGAGGGGCAGAGGAGGAGATGATTGGAAGGGAGGGTCATCAGGCGGATGACAGGCCGGAGGACACACACCAGGTGCGCCAGGTCGCTGAGCAGGTTACACATCGAGGCGGCGGTTCACAGAGCATCACTCTGTCAGTTGTCCAAAGGGTCGTGCTACGTGGTGGGGATGGTGATAGACAGGTGGCGGGCGGAGGTGGAGAGCGTAGGGTCAGTGACGTCATTCGTCCTACAGTGGTTCAGACCTCGGAGCAGAGGATTGGTTGTGCTTCCTCAGTGCATGTCAGCCAGAGGGTGGATGACAGGGCGGACCCATTACCAGCGTCTGTCGCAGAGCTTGGTGTGGAGCAGAGGGGGGAGCAGAGGGTAGATGGGATGGTGCAGGACAGGGCGGAGCAGAGGGCTGACTAGAGGATTGAACACCGGAGAGAGCGGAGGCATGGACACAGCTTGGAGGTTCAGGTGGACGTTACCATGGATGAGAGCGTAGTTCGAAGGACGGAGGACAGGGGCCGCGAGAGGAGGGGTGTGGCATCTACACGCGAGAGTATGATCCAGAGTGAGGATGCTGAGGTTGCTACAGAGGAGGGGGGGGGAAGAGGCAGAGTGATGCTAGACTGTCGACTGCCTCATTCTATGGGATTCCGCCCATGCCCACACGTGCCACCCCATCACCCGATGCAGCAGACGTTCATCTTCTCGGCAGATCGACGACAGTTGGACGACATGGTGGTGGCACTTCATCTCCCACAGTGTCCCCTGCCAGTGCCCTACACCACCCCCCATCGGTGACTTTACGACGCATGGCTGCGCACGCGAGTGGAGCATCCACGTCGTCAGCGGCGGCTGCCCCGCCTGTGCGTAGTCCATTAGGCATGCCACCGCTCCCTGCACGACTTCCATCACCCATTGTTGATAATGTGAAGACAAGTCGTGCAGGGAGGAAGAGGAGGAGGGAGGATGACAGAGGCACATTACCACCTCCTCCACGACCACAGGGTGGCACAGGCAGACCTCGTGGTCGCCCGCGAGGCTCAGAGTCAGGCAGGGGTCAAGGCAGGGGTCAAGATTCATCGGCGATGAGTGCATTGGGGGCAGACGACGAGGGTGAGGACGATGTTGGGCAGCGCACCACTGCATGCATTGATATGAGGGTGGGTGTTCGTACGAGGTCTCAGGCCTCGAGTGGAGTTTGCAGTAGGAAATCCACTCGTATCATTGACGACGATTCAGATGCCGCCTCAAGTGATGGCCTTTCTGGTAGTGACTACGTGGATGAGAGGGATAGTGAGACTCGTGCCCAGGGAGAGGACGAGAGTGGACATGACGATAGCTCAGATGGTAATGGGCACGAGGACGACTAGAGGGATGTTCACTACTGCGCTGAGGGATGCGTTCTGTCATCGGTGGTTGTAGCATGGAGGAACTTGGACGTTGATGTTGCAATTTCGTGTATCTGCGATTGACATTGATGAGCTTGTCTTCATACGATGCGTGCACTGTGTTGGTCTGCCATTGAGTCAATATCTCGTGTATATGTGTGTGAAATTGCTAGTCGGTCAGTTGGTTTAGTCCACAGGGTAAGGTCATCGCCACTCGATGTGTGTGTGTGTGTGTGTGTGTGTGTGTATGTGTGTGTGTGCATGCATGTCACAGTGTGTGTGTGTGTGTGTGTGTGTGTGTGTGTGTGTGTGTGTGTTGTACTGCACATATGTGTGTGGATGTGGGTGTATGGATATGCAACAAGTGTTGCAGACGCATCAGTACATGCAACACCAGCTGCATCCGCCTACTCCATCAACCCCCCCCCTTTCATACACCCCACACCACCCCCCCAAACCCCCCCCACCCCCAAAAACATTTTTTTTCCCATAAATGCTCCAAATCACCCCAAACTTTTTTCGGGGGATCTCCCAGTTTTGCACAAGAACATCCCAATTTTTTTTTATTTTTTTTTTTTAATGCCAAAAAGTGGTTGTCCGGGATCCCGGACAACCCCCCTACCGGACGGTGGGGGAGACGTTCGGCCATCAGACGACTGGTAACCTAGCTTATTCCCTTAATTATTTTTATTATTTATTTTTTTATTTTTTTCTCTCGAAATTTCACTGTTTATTTATTTTCCTCCCGCCTCCCCCTCCATGCTTGCTATTTTATTTTCTTGATTAGGTCACCGGTACCCTACCCTAACCACTCAAACTCCGGTTAGGGTTTTCTTAGGGTTTTTTTAGGGTTTAGAGTTATTCAACCCTCCCCTACTTCCCCTTCCTATTCGGGCACCCTGGACCCGAACCACCCCTCCCCCTTTGACGGCGCCCGCGCTTGCCTTGCTAGCGCCGTCTGCCGCTTTCTACAGCGGACCCCCCCCTACGCCCTCCGCTCACGTGGACCTCCTCTAGCCCCCTCCAGTCCGGCCCATTACCTCCCCATGGCCGACGGTGTGTCACACGCCGCCGACGCGACGACAACCACGGCACCGAGCTCCACACCCGTGCCGGCGGGCCAGGGCCATCAGCCCCGGAGGATCTGCACACCCTCCTCACCTCCCTCCTCGCGCCCATCATTCAGACACAACTCGCGATCCTCGCGCCCCTACAGACGCAGGTGGCGACCCTTGCCGCCGACGTGCAGCAACTCCAGGACGCTGCCTGTCCTTCATCTCCTGACTCTCTCTCTTCTCTTGGCTCCCAGTCCGGGTCCCGAGTCCTTCGACGGGGTGGCCACGGTGTAGCTTCCTCCTCCGCTGCCCACGACCCGACCATCTTGGTGACCGTCCACGCCCCTAGCTCGACGGCCGTCACGAGTCAGGCCCTCCCTCACTCTATGGGCGCACCATCCCAGGTTCCGGTCACCACGGCCATGGGACCACAACCCGTTACCATGGTCTGAGCTTTTCCGGGTGCCCCGCTTCTCCCTCCCCTTCGTAAGACCGCAGCGCCACCTGGCTCTTCCCCCTCTAGGATGCCTCGCGCCGCTCGTGCGTCCACCTCCCCCACTCTTCCTCCTGCCACTCCTCGCTCGATCTAAGTCCAACGTCTCGAGGATGAGCTTGCCCAGACCCGGGTCGACCTCGCCCTCTTACGCCTTCACGCACCCCCACCCTCACAGGTGGCCGCGCCTTCGGGCGCACCCCCTCCTTCCTCTACCCTTCCTTCCATGCAGGCTTGCTTCCCTCGCCCTGTACCCTATCCAGCCCCATCCTACCTTCTTCATATTCTCGCGGTTGCTGCGACCTCTTCTACTACAGCTCCCTCGCAGCCTGCCGCCGTTGCCCCCTCCGCTCCCCTATGCGGCCCGGGCGTACAGTCAGTTGCGCCCCTTTCTCCAGGACTTGCGCCGACTTATCAGTTGTGGCACAGACCTCTGCTCCTCGATCCTCTCGCCGCCAAAACGGTGGCGCACCACTCGTCCGCTTGACAGACATTGCCTTGTATGTTGGTACAGGCATACAGGTGTCTCGGTGGCTACAGTCTGCCACCCGCACCCTCCAGCTCATGTGCGCCCCACCCGACACGTGGGTGGGTCACCTCTCCACACGCCTGCGTGACGGTCCTTTTGACGCCTGAGAGGATTTCTACGCTTACTCCCTTCATGCGGATTGGAATCCGACCTTCATGGATTCCAGGCGTTCCTCGAGGATCGCCCCGGAGCCCCTTGCTCCCTCTCTCGCTAGTCCGCTCGAGGGCGTGGCCGAGCTCCCGAACGTTTCACCTCTGTGTGTCGAAGCTCCGTCGTCTGCCCACACGAGCAGCCTAGCTCCCGTACGTGTGATCGAGCTCGACGCGAACTCGTGTGGAACGTTCCCGTCCGAGAATCTCCGTGCGTGCGCAAGTCGAGCACTCCCTTGAGCAGTCGCGAACGTTCTGTACGTCTGAAGAGCGTTCTGTCGACGCGCGCGCCTCCTCTCCGTGCGGCTTCACGAGCGCTACCAAGAACGCGAGGGTGCTACCGTCCGCCTGCAGGCTAACCCCGTGCGTGCCGCATTCTCCTTTCTCCCCGTCCTTTTATACCCGTTACCTCGCTCCTTTGCTGCACTCCTCCTTCCCAGCGGACTGAGTGTCCGACTTCTTTAGGCGGCAAGGTTCGAAATTTTCGGCCAATTACGGAATTCCCACCCTCATCTTTACTTCTCTACTTCCTCCATCCATGTTTTCGTCCCCCTACCAATAGGATTCAATTCTCCCGTGATGGCGGGATCAACACCTCATGTGCTCTTTCTGCAGCGTAGCTTCTCCTCTCGTAGTTCATCCCTCGCCACTTTGACTGCCTTTCCACCGCTGCTTCTCGCTTCTTCGGCTTCCCGACGATTATCAAGAAGCCTGAGGCGCACGCGCGCCTTCCCCACCCACTCACCAAGAATAGGGTGCGCATAACCAAGCCCCCCCTGCGTTCGAACAGTTGGAGCTGCCCGATGTTTTTCTTTTCGTTTTTCCTCATTCTGCCGCTAGTAACATTCGAGATTTTCTTGGTTGCAGAAAACGGTTAGAGGCAGAGCGCAGGGATGCATTTCGACCCCCCCCTGTTTTGTTCGTCATCCTTCTGATCACAGGTCCTCTAGCTCCGAAGCCATTCGTTCGACCGCCCCCAGGAAGACCCAAAACGCCTGTCATACTGAGGGGTCGCATTGCTGCTGACCTCAGCTTGAAGGAACCTCTGATAGGATACCGGTTCGAGGCTGGTTACTTCCTGGTCAATCCCTTCTCGAGGGCTCATGCATCTTCACACCAGGCAGCTCGCGGTTTTTGTCGTCTTCTCCGTGCTCCGTATGCCCAAGCTTCCTGGGCGCGGGTGATCGAACTGCGCGTCCTTTCCCCAAGTCAGGCGCCGGTTTGATAGGATCCTTTCCCAGTTGATCACCGGCCATGACTCCTCTCTTGTCATTTTGCCGGCTCAGACCCCCCCGGCCCTGCAGCGATGTCTTTATCAGTCCTGGTCCCGTCCCCCTGGTCAAGGTGATCAGACAATTTGGGTGCGAGTATCCACATCAAGTGTCGCCCCCCCCCGTTCCATAGCCAAGGGTGATAACCTCTAGGCCGCAGGTTAGGCTAGGCGAGATCCCCCTCTCTCTCCTTCTGCTATCCGTTCCAGGGCCCGTGTCTCAGAATCGCCGTGGCTCCAGGGTTGCCCTCCTCGCACCTTCATTCCTTCGTCGGAACCAGTCCTGCTGCGGCCGCCAATTAAGGTCCACCTCTCAACCCGTACCCTGTGTCTTTTCGATTTCTTCTCTTAGCCTCAATATTAGTTGTCGTTCCCGCATTCTTAGCGTGTCTCGTTGAAACATCAATTTTGTCCGCTCATGGCCCCGCTTGAGACCTGGTACCGATCGCTCTCTTTCGGCTTGTCAAAACAATAACAAAAAATAAAAAATCCCCATTTTTCCCGAAAATCCCCAAAGCCGCATGCATTCAGGCGCCAATCACAGAAAACAAAGAAACCATTCATGAAAGAAGATCATTCCTCGCTAAAGTAGCGCATTCGGCTGGTAGGCAGCCGCCCGACAACCAGCCCACACCCCAATTCTCGCCGTCCCCGACGAGTTTTTTCGCGTAGCCCTCTTTCCCACACCCAATGGTCGTCTCTTTTCTCGGTTCATAGCTCGCTCTATTCCACTCCTTTTGATAATGAGTTTACGTTTTATCCCTTGTTTCCCCTTGTTTCTAGACCTCATTGCCTCATCATGGCACCGCCCCCCTTAGTCCCCTACCTGAGGAACCATACATGTTTCCTCTAACTATGGTACAACACCTCCCTCTGGGACCGCGACACCTGTTTTCTAACTATGGTACAGTATGTTCCCTCCCCTTTTTTGGTATTACTCTATATTATGGTACATCACTCCCCTTCTTCCCAAGCGATTTTATATCCGCCTCCGTCTCCTCATCTTATCTCGCGCCTTTCTCTCTTTCTCTTCCTCTCTTCTCTCTCACGCTTGGACCTCGAGGCTCTTCTTGAGGCGTTTCTTCTCTCTCTCATCCTACGTTTTCCTAGTTGGTCGTTATCACTGTCATCCTCACTAGGCCGTTTCTTCCTTCTAAGGGTCTTTGGCAGGGGAGGTTTCCAAACCTTATATCCCTTCTTAAGCGGCCGCGAAGAGGCTCCTTGCTTTGAAGTCTCTCCTTCCTCACGAGCGACGGTCATCCCTGCGTCGACCGCTTCCTTGCCCTTCCTATTTGTTTCCTCTCTAAGGCTTTCTCTGCACCGAAAAAGTTTGAGGCGGGCTCCCGCAATAGGGTCCCGTAACCTAGTCCCGTCTAATTCGGCAAAAAGGTACGCCCCTCCATCCAATCTCTTTAGGACTTGGTATGGCCCCATCCACCGGTTGGCTAGTTTCCAGCTCCAAGTCTTTTCCAGCGACGAGTCGTACATCAAGGCAAGGTCACTAGTTCCTATCGGCTTTTGCCAGACCCGCAAATTCTGGTCCCACCTTTCTTTTCCTTTTACTCTCTCCTTCTCGATGTTCTCCCCTGCCTCGGCAAGTCCCGCGTCAAGGTTCTCGGATATTTGTTGTATCCTTGTTTCCAATAGTTCGGACCTTGTCATGCTGGCTCTCCACGAGACACTCGTCCAAGTGTCGACGTGAAACTCGATGGGCAAAGGGCAGTGCCTACCAAACTAGAGCGTATAAGGAGGATACCCTGTGCTCGATTTGACCGTGGTACTGTCGGCCCAAACTGCATAACGCAAGTATTTCGGCCATTGCTCCGCGAGACCCTTGCACCACTTGGTTAGGGCATCTACAAGCGTTTGGTGACCTCTCTCGACCGAAGCATTGCTTTGGGGATGATAGACAGTCGTGTAGGCAACCTTTATCCCCGCCTTTTCCAATATCGTCTTGACCTTCCGACTTAGGAATTCGGAGCCTCTATCCATGACGACCTTCCCGACGCACCCGTACCTCACGATGTACTTTAAGAAAAGTCACCCACCTCTTCGGCCATCTTCTTTTTAATGACCTTTGCTTCCATGAATCCAGTAAGGTCATTGCGGGCGTTGATTATGTACCTAAGTCCGCCGACTCCTTTAGGCATGGTTACTAAGTCAATGTGGACCTTTTCACCTGGAACACTGGGGAGCGACGGAACTAGGGGTTCCTTGTAGTGAACGGTCGCGCTCTTTTGACAAACTTCACAGGTCAAACAGTACTTTTCGACTTCCCCATACTGCCCATCCCACCAATAGAGCCTACGGACCTTATCAAAAGTTCCTTTTACCCCTCTATATCCTCCAACGACCCCATCGTGTAGCTCTTCTCTGACCGCTTTCCTTTCCTCCGGATCGCAAAACACCCTCATGGGAATTGCAAACTTGGTGGGTCTCTTAAAGAGGTGGCCCCCTTGTAGGCAATACCCCAACGCCTCCCTCTTGATTACCTCGATGCCTCCTTCCCTACCCGCTAAGTACAACCCTATATCGCGGTACTTCCCGTCGTACAGGTTAGTGAGGAACATCCTAGGGACTTCTTCCTCTCGAGCGGTTACAACCACTTGCGCCCAATCAGCGGCGACTTGGATCACCTCGTCCTTGACCATTGATAGAGTCACTTCCTCCAACTTTGGATAATCCTCTTCCCAGATGGGGAGTCGAGACGACCCATCCGCGACCTGATTTTTGGCCCCGGAGATTCTTTCGACCCTATAATCGTAGAGCCTGATGTGGATCATCTACCTAGCAATAGTAGGGTTGGTTAGCGAAAAGTCTTTTTGAAGGACTGTGGCTACCGTGGTCGGATCCACTCTTAGGAGGAACCGCCCTCCGTAGATGTAATGACGGGAGGTTTTTAGGCAGTGCAACACTCCCAGCACTTCCTTCTTGAACTGACTATAGTTCCTTTCGGCGGGATTCAAGACTCGGCTCTCAAATCGAAGAGGTGTCTCTTTTCCGTCCTGATCTTTTTGCGATAGAAGCCCTCCTACGGAACAGGGCCCAGCGTCCGTAGAGGCTATAAAACGGCGGTTCTCTTCGTCCTCGAAGAAAGGAATGCCTAGGACTTGCCCTCCTTCGCGGAACTCCTCTTTAAGGGTTTCCATGGCTGCAGCCTGCTCCTCTCCCCAGACCCAACTCTCAATTTTTCTGAGCAACCGCCTAAGTGGCTCCGTCTTCTCGCTGTAGGCTCGTATAAAGATTCTCCAATAGCCCACCACCCCTAGAAATTGTCTAACCTCCGTGATTGATCTTAGTGGTGACGGCCAGGTCATCAATACCTCTAGCTTCGCGGGATCGGGCCTCCGCCATCCATGTCACAGATAAAACCCAATATCTTGATTGACGACACTCCCCAGCGACTCTTAGTCCCGCTCACGGTAAGGTTGGCATCCTCTAATTTCGTGAGGACCTCCCTCACATCCACCATATGATCCACCACAAACTTCCTTACACCGGGAAAGACCTCCGTCCCATCCCTTTGGACCGACCCTTTTATCGGGAAGTCGTCAAGGAAAACCTCCACTTTGTCCAGTTTGAACTCCTTGAGGACTGCGATCATGGCCCTCTGGAAAACGGCCAGTCAGTTGGTCCACCCCATGGGTACTACCATCATTTGAACTAACCCCAAAGATGTGTGCATTGCGGTCATATGCCTATCCCTATAGTCCAATGGAATCTCATCATAGCCCGAGAAAAGATCGCAGATTGAGTAAATCGAATGACCTGCCGATCCTTCTGCGAGTAGATCAGCCTCAGGTATAGATCTTACATCCCTTACGGTGACCACGTTGGTCTTTTGAAGATTTTGGATCCACCTTAATTTGTTATTCCCTCCTTTTCTCAGAAAGAACCACTTGTTAGAGTAGGCGTTTTCACAAGGTTCCGCAACAAACGTCCTTATTTTTTCTTTGATGAAGATCATTATCTCCTCCTTCTCTTTTTGCGCATACTTCCACGGGGGCCTATCTTTCCAAGGCACGTGAGGGATCGTGTGGATCCGGGCAGGCTTGGCGTACCTTGGGTTGATCCTTCCTCTTTCAGAGTCATCAAAGGTTATGGCTTTGTCGCAATCCCTTCGGGTCATAGCCACATACTCCTTCTCCCGCTCGGTGAGGTTCCCATCCCATATGTCCATTTTCGCTAGCCTATCGGCAGTAATTCTCTGCCCCTCGGTCTTCTTCCACTTCCTAATGATATCGACGATCTTCTCCTCCGATATCGAGGTTTCCCCCGTTCTATCCCGGCTGAACGCAGCGGACTTTACTTTTTCCGCCACAGTTTTATGCTTCTTAATTCCGCCGGCTAGGGGGATTCCTCCGAAAAAAACAATCTGACGCATCCACCGAATTCTTCCTCTTCGTCTTCTTTCTCGTATCCCACCCCATCGATTATAATTCGTCCCCCAACATCTTCAACGTCCACTTTGTCCCCCGGGGGTTCCTTGTCGGGCAAGGGCGACTCTTCTAACCGGACCCGGCACACTCGTGACTGGGCTTCCTTCCTCCTTGGGATACTGGTTCGGTTCTGCTCATCCCGAGCATCCACGGTCTTTAGGACCACTCTGATCCCATCCGAGCTTTGGATCGAGAGAGTCTGACTCCCGTCTGGTAGGTCGACCGTGGTGGCGTGGACCGCGCTCAGCTAGGTCCTCCCTAGGATCAGCTCGGAAGAACACTCCTTCACTAAGAAAATGGGGACCGTAGCTTCTACCCCCGCGACCTCAATCAAAGGGTTGTGACATACTCCTTCCGCCGGTTGGAGCTTATTGTCCGCGACGACCATGGGCATGAAGACTCCCCTATCCACCTCAAGTCCTAATTCCTTTGCGATAGAATCCCTACATACGGTGGACTCGGACCCATTGTCCACCAGGGCTCTCATCTTTTTCCCACTCACCACGGCTTGGAGCTGGCCACTCCCAAGCTTATAAAATTTCTTAGTTTCAAGTTCTTCTTCCGAAAAAAAACTCGTCGGCAGTTTTTCCATCGTTATTCGCGACGACTGCACCTCCTCTCTGGCGGGTCCATCTCCGGGAACTGTTGGTCCTCCCGCGAGCGGTATCCTCACCTTCTTGGTGATGCTTATGAGCTTTTCTCTAACGCTCTTGCTAGCCGCTAAGTACTCAAGGAGCGTGCATTGCATTGGTTGCATTAGAGTTCTTCGCAAGGGAGTTACCGTGTCTATCTCGTCCAAGGTGCATTTCATCTCGAACTTCTTCGCCCCCTTTTTCCTAGGTGACTTGGGTGACGTGGGTTCTTCCCCCTTCCTCTCTTCCATGACTTTGGCGTCGACCATCGGTTGGTCGTTGTCGCCGCTCCTTCTCCTTCCACCCTCCGTCGCGCTCTCCTTGCCTTTAGATGGCCTGGCCCCAACTTGGGTCCTCACCCTTAGGCAAGGCCCTTCTTCTTCGGGCTGGGTCTCAACGAACTTGATTCTCGACACCTGGGGCTCCCTTATGGACATGCTTCCTGGTGACTCTGTCATTTGGACGCGGGATGAGTTGGAGGTCTCCCCAACCTCGGACTTCTTTCCCAATCTCGTCTCTTGGAGAGAAAGGTTGTCTACATTTACCTTCATTGAGGGATAAAAGGAGACTGCGTCTCCATCATCCCCCCAAACTACCCACTTATTCTCATTTAATTTTACCACCCCCAATCTCAGGGCTTCCGTAAGGTAAGGGCACTCCAGCTTGATGTGACCCTCTTCATTTCAATAGACACACCCGCTTCGAGGTGGCGGATTGTTGGGGCGAGGGGCTACTTGAGGTGCCGTTCTCATGGTTGCGGACGGGCCGGGAGGCTGCGGCACCCTACCTTGACTTACCTCGGGACGAGTCCCCTCGTTCCTAGGTTGGGGAGGGTCTCCCCACCGTCCATCCTTGGCATCCCTCCAACGGGAGTTTCCCCATTCCGAGGCCCGATTCCCTCCAGCCTCTCGGTCGCTCTTCTTGTTCCCTTGGTTACCAGGTTCGCTCCGCCAACCCGGGGGTCCTCCTCCCCAACGTTGACCGGGACGCCCAGGAGGCTGCCTTTCGTACCCACGGGGACCGTCACTCCTCTGGGTGCGCATACTCCGGAGCGCCATATCCAGACTATCCGTCATGTATTCTCGCACGTCTACTCCTTCTCCCGTAAAGACCACCTCGGCGACTATTTCGAAATTCGCGGAGTCTCTAGGGACCTTCTCGAGGACCTCCTTCCTCTTCTCCTCAGGCAGGTGCAACATGAACACTACGCACCGGTCTACTTCCGAAAGCATCCTCCTATCCACCAAAGCCTGAGATAAACGCTTGAACCTCCTAGTAAAAGCCACCAGACTCTTTTGCTCTCCTCTCGTAACTCGCCGCAACCGTTCTATCGTGGGGATCATGTCGTCACACGCGAAGATCCTCAATAAGTTGTTCTTGAAGGTCTTCCACCTCCCATCAGACGGGTATACGGCCCTAATGGCCTGGTCCAGTTCCGGGTCCGAATGTTGTATGAAGTGGTCGATCCACTCTTTTTCCGATAACTTCTTCCGGTAGGCGTAACTCTCTCACTTCTCTACGAACCCTGTCACGTCCCTCCCGTTAAAGTAGAGCAACTCTAGTCCCAGGTTCACATCGTAGTAGGGGACTCGGCGGTCGTCATACTGACGGAAATAAGGGCCTTCCGATGACCCATCTATCGTTGGATCGTAGGGTTTATACCAGGAAGGATCCAAATCCTCCATCCGAGGCCGAGCTCTCGGAGGTCCCCATGGTTCCTCCTCACGGCGGCCTTTATCCCCCGGGTGTTGGCATTCCCAGCCCATGGACTCTTGGCCCCTAGCTCCTCTCCAGATGTCTCCGAATCCTCCCATATTCCTTCCTACCGCCTCTTCTTGTACCCACGCGGGACCGGCCTCCCTACTGACCCATCTCCGAGGTCCTCCCCCAATTTCGATAAGTCGCTCTTCTCCTAGATCCCTCCTCCTTAGGCTACCTTTTTCGCCTCTCCTTGGTGCCCAACATCCAACCCTATCACGAAGGAATTCCTGCCCCTCGCCGATTCTTTCCTCCGTTTCCACATGGCCCGCCCATCGAGTCTCGACTAGGAAGCCCCTTGTGGCTTCTGTCGCCCTCTCTCTCATCGGCACACGTGGTTCCATTTCTCGGTGCAAACGCTCATCTGAACTCGCACGCGGTTCCGTAGTTTATTCTTCGAGGGGTTCCACCAGGCTCCTTAAGGCCCTACCGATAGTTTCTATCCCCTCGGTCACTCCTTCGGCCGACTTGCTCAACCTCGCTCCTAACTCAACATCCTCCTCAGTTCGCCCCATGATAGCGGTCTTAGGAGATCGGGCGACCCCGTGCTCACCCACACTTTCCATGCATAAATTTTTAGTCGCTTTCCTCCCTAGAGTCACTCTCTTGGCCTTCCGCCTCGTTACTCTCTTCCGGACCCTTTTCTTCCTCACTCGATCCTTGTTCCTCACTATCACCCTCAGATTCTTCGCTCACTGTCCACTAAGAGTCACGCACTTTCTTCTCCTCGTAAGAGGCTAGCGCAAGGTTGGCGATCTCCAGATCCGGGACGCCTCTAATCCCTTCCTGCGAGCACTGTCTAATCAGGTCTTTATCTACTTCTCCGGCCTATCCCGAGAACAGGGGCTTGATGAAATCGCCGACTAAAGACGACCACTCGAAGTCCGTAATCTCTACAGACTCCCAACACAGGGTGAACAACTTGTGTTCCTTCTCTTCTCCTAGGGGCAATTTTTCAATTATCGGGCCCCTAATTTGGACTTTCCTCACCGTTGTGTCGTCGGGGTAGAGTAAACGGTAGACCCACGCAGGGACCTCCCAGGTCCGGCTGTGGGCTGCTCCCCCTCTATCTCACGCCTTCCCGCTACTCCCCCTCTCAACGTTCTAAGTCGGTCTTGGGCTTTCTACGCGATACCCAACAGGTCCTTTCCTTCTGCTAACTAAGTAGCAAAGAACTATCTATTGTCGTGAGACAAGAAGATCTCAGCCCTTCTCGTATGGGTGCCCTCCCTTGAAACTATTGAGAAACGAACTAGAGCTTTCTGCCCATAGATTTCGAAGAACTCCGTAATAAACTCCCCTTCTTCCTCAACCTTGGGGAGGGTCACTCCATACCTAGATCCCGACTTCCAAGCCCTTTCTAAGGTCCCGACAGGGCTCCCCCCGTCGTATTTAATCATTGACAGACTCACCCCACCCGAGTCAATCTCTCGGCCGCCTCGGCTAGCGAGTCCTTGCACCTCTCTCGAGAGCCTTCGCCTTGATCGAGTATTGTTTGATGTAAAACTTTCTCGTACTCTCCCGTCCTATCCCAGAAGCGTGCCTCCACCAGATGCACCCTGGCTTCGAAGGGATTTCCAAGCCACCTTGAGTCCTCCTCAAACCTTCTTTCGACCTCAGTCAAAGGTTCTCTCCAAGTTCTAGAGAACCGGACCCCTCTCACCTTTTTAATAAAGACCGAAAACCTAGCTAAGGTGGTCCAAGACCTTCTTTTCCACAAGGTCAGTCGTCGGACCTCGACGAGGAAATTCTTCTCGGCACGAGCCATTCGGTTCTCTCCAAGGCCTGGGCTAAGCTCCGCTCCCCCTTCTACTTCGACCTCGGGACCGTCGTCCCTTGTTTCCAACTCTCAGATTATCGAGTTGGAGGTGTAGGTAACTCTCATGCCTATCTCCCTCCCGAGAGTAGTTCCTCTTTTAAATCGTCGAGTATCTTTACCATGGCCGCCTCTAGTAACTTGATCTTTCGCAAAGACCCCCGCCTCGCCCTTCTTTCCTCTTCCCAGTAAAGGGTCAGGATTCTATAAACTTCGGCCCCCACCCTCTCTAGTCCCACCAGCTTTCCGGAGTCAGGCTCACTCATGCCTCAGGTTCCTTCGCCGACACGCAATCGCGATTCGTATGAGATCTGAGAGGTCTAATCCTTCCAACCCCTCCTCACAGATCTTTCCCAAGTATCTCTAGGAGATGGTCGACACCCTCACGTGTTGGCCCCAGCCCTCGGAGGCGTAGCCCAGACCCTCTAACGACGACCAACTATCCTCGTACGGATTTTGTAGGCACCACCTTAGTAGGGAGTGCAGGTCCGATCTCGTGAACCGAAATTGGTTCAGGATCGAGATCCTACGCTCTACCACCCTTTTGACCGTTTCGAACGGATAAACTCGCTCAAGGATGAAACGAGGGACTCCGACGGGGTCACTGTCGAAAACCAGGGGTACCTCTTCCCAACCCGCGTATGTCACTTGGTATATTTTTTGGTACCTTTCTTGGGGACTCACCTCCTCCACAAGCCTCTTTAGGCGGTCCCGTACCACTCTTGCGTCTAAGAGCGGATCTTCCCTCAACTTCAGGCTACGGACTACCTCTAAGAGACCCTCTTTAGAAAGGAACACCTTGGCTTCGCCGATCACCAATCCCTCCCCGCTACTCACCGACAGCCGAACGAATGCCTTCCCTCGGCGGATTTCGGCCACTTCTCTTCGGATGACCCTCGTCTAATTATTTTGGCTCTCCTTGGGCAACGTGATGTGGACAACCTCTCCTCCTCCCCTTATAGGCTCTACCGAGGCCCAAAGAGTTCATGAAATTTCCCTTATCATCACCTCGTTTGAGCCTCGTACCCTCTCTGGTTTGTCACTTGCTCGTCCCCAAAGAGGCGGGTGTAAGGGACGTTGGCGACGTGAGCCCGGATCCCCTCAAACTCCCTCAATCTTTCGAAGATAGGGGCTAGCTCTCTCCTAGGCGGAACCCCAGCGTCAACACACCGAGTGTAGAGCCAAAACAGCCCTCGTGTCCGTACCCCGGTCTGTCGAGCAGCTTGGAGTATCTCCATTACTCTCCCTTCCAGGTCCCGCAGGACGCGCCAGTACCCTGGGGCAGGGTGGCGTGGAGCACCCTGGAAGCCCGAGGGACCTCGCCCGGCTCGGCGAAGGACACCTGCGTCCACGACTCGAAGGTCCCTTCTTCGTAACCGCTCAGTACCAGGTTACTAGCTACCTTCCTTGCAGACTCGCGGTATTCCGTATGGGTCTCTAGGCCGGTCACTAAACCTCTTCAAATCTCGGTCCACGTATCTTCGTCGAGGAAGATCGTAGCTTGAACCTCGAGGAACCGACCGAGGTGGGGTGGACCCCCCCTTTGCACCCGTTCTCTCCAAGTAAGCCTGCGAGCTCGAACCCGCACGTAGGCGCCCTCCCTGATGACTCCTCCTTTCTCAATGCTCATCGAGTAGGGTGTCACACGAGGGTCCCCCGGGATCAAGACCGAACCTCCGTCACCGACCTCTATAATTTCTACCACTCCGTTCTCATTGAGCTCAAACCTTACCATCTACTAAGGTCGTTTTAAAGACCCACTCGCGGTATTTCTCAGGTGAGAGGGTGATAGGCTTCTCCAGAAACCCTAACCTTCTAAGAATACCCCAGAGTTTCCCTCGTGGGGGGATTCCCTGATCGACACAATGAGTGTATAGTACCCATAGGGCCCCAAATGGTAATCCTAAACTCCTTCCTCTTTCCAGGAGTTTTACCACCCTACCCTCGTTTGCGCCGGAGAACACAAAGCTCGGGACCCTTATGGTTACGGGATAGCTCGCCCTCGGGAGCTCACCGGCCCTAGCGAACCTTTCCCCGTCTATCGTTGCAAACCCAAACTCCTTCTGGGCCCTATCTATCTACCTCCGCCTTACTTTTCTAGCCTCTCTGAGTAATAGGTCCAGCCCACCCCCTTGGCCTAAGACCAGGGGCACTACAATCTTTGACCAAGCTCCCGGCTCGACGAAGATTATCGCGGTGACCTTGAGACGCACCCCGGTCGTCCTAACTCTCACTTCCTCCGACTCTATCCATACGAAATTTTCGCCGATCGTGATCTCTCCACCTCTTAACCTTCTCCAATCGGGGATTCCCCCGTTGCTCGGAACCAAGCTACACACCCCTCGCTCGTCTAGAGGGGACTCGACAAACGTACTAATGTCCTTGTTAAATAGGACCATTCATGCTAACCTACCTTTGGCGGACTCCAAATACCCTTTGGTAACGGTAGTCTCTCCCGCCCTCACAGTCTCGCTCCGACTCTAGAGAGATCCTTTCTCGGATCCGGTCGGCCCTAACTCCGTACGACACCGGGTTGTCCACACAATAGGAATAGAACCAATGAAACGAACGAAAGGACAACCCCCTCCTTCTCTCCCGTCTTATAGATCTCACGACTTTCTCATATGCTGCTCCCTCTCCACACACTCTCCTGAAGACGTAAGATGGGAATATAGCATGGACGCAACCTGCAGCACGAGGGTATTCCTCGTCCTGAGCACAAATGACCAGCAAGCGGAATGGTAGGTTGTGCCGAAGGGGCACCTCCTCGAAAATTCGCCTCAGAATAGGCCCTGCGCGTACCTCCCAGTGGTCCGTCCGATACCACCCTAAGGCCCAATGGGTGACGTACTCAACCCACGCCTCCCGACTTAGATAGATCGTGCCCTCAGCTCAAACCGCCGCCCGTCGGGCCTTTCCTCCGTTCCTAGGTCTATTCCTGGTCCATTGATCTCCTTCCCAAATACCTACGGTAAATCACGCGCAAAGAAAAACTCCTTTCTCAAGTTTCATCCCTCTCTCACGCCCGGCCAGGTACCTCTCCGTACGATGGTCAAGGGGGACATTAAAGCACTCTCGTTCTTTGAGAAGATCCGCCTTCTCTACTTTTATCCTACCGTCGTCTACCCCTTCCACAATCCTAACCATGCCCCCCCTGGCTTTGCACTACCTCCTTGATGATCTCCACCAACACCTTCCAACTGTCCGACCCGTCCAGGTACGTCTCCGGTATCACGGGTGCTGGTCGTTCCCGTCGTCGAAAAGTCCGGTACCCCAGCGTGTAGAAGTATCTTATCCCGTAGTGCCCTAAAAATTCCCTCTCCAGAGCATGACCCACCGCTTTTTCCCAGCTATTCAGGAAGGCTTCCCCTTGATCCGTCCCCTCTTCTACGTAGAGCGCTATATCGAAATCCCCTGTCCACAGATAAAAGTTGTAGCACCACACATCTGTACCCCCATAGCTACCCACGATAATGCCCGCCGGCTCAAACTCCATAACCCCTAAGCTCATAGGCTCCCCACTATCTCCTCCACGATTGCGACCAACACTCTCCACCCGTCCGACCCGTCGAGATAAGCATCCGGAATCACCGGCGCAGGTCGACCTCCCCTAGGATAAGTCCGATACCGTAGTGAGTAGAAGTATCTAAGCCTGTACCCTCGCAGCCCCCCTCTTTCCGCACGAGAGCTATCGACCGCCTCCTCCCATCCGCGGAGGAAATTCTCCCCTTGATCTTGACCCTCCTCTACGTAAATGGTGACGTCGAAATCCCCCGTCCACAGACGAAAGGTATAGCACCACACGTCGACCCCGTTGTAACTGCTCACACTAATTCCTTCCGAGACAGCCACTAAGCTCATTCACCCTAATCAAAGAGAGTTTATTTATGTTACCTTTACTATTGGCAGCTCGAGAGACCACCCCTACCCTGCAAGGAGAAGGTGTCTGTGAGCCGAGCAGGATCAAATGGACCAGAGAAGGAACGCCGTCTCACTCGGCTACCTTCCTGTCCTCCCCCGCTGAGAGGTCCTCCCACTTCCAGGTATAGGGAATAGCTGCGAACACAGGTTATCCCCGAAGAATTGTGGCAAACCCCTCCTCAGAGTCGGACCGTAGTCACACACCCGTGCCCTATGTCCCCCACCGAACCGACACCTAGTCCTAAGTTAGCCTATCCGGCACCACGCCCCTACTCGGCCCACCTCGACCGTGGAATTACTCGGGTCCCAAGACTTTATCCGCCTATCGATCAGTGATCGCTAGCTTGTCTACTCCCTCTCATTCTCCTTCTCGTATCATGAACTCTTCTCACTTCGTTCCCTTCTTCCTTTTCGCCACCGGCTGACTCTTTTCTCTCTTAGAATCGAATAATTTAATCGGGGTATTCAAAGAAAAGGGGGTAGGGAAGCAGAGATTTAGGAAGATTCTCTCAGGTTAGGCAGTTACAAACTACGTACCCTGTGGTCCTTGAACCTTTCAGAATTCGTTCTCGTAGTCCCAATAATCCCCGAGATCCGAGTCCGAGAAATCGGCAAGACACCGGTCTGCCCATGACTCGGCCTCCGACCCCTCGTCCAAGGCGCCCCACGTATCTCTCGCCTCTTCTTCCCGCCCCCTACCCCTTTCGTTCACGATGGCGGTTGATGTTACCTCGACCCTTTGCCCCAGAACTTGAAGCACTACTCTCCTCACCCCCAAGTCCCGAACAGCCCCCGCTTGAGAACCCCGCCCCCTTGGTGACAGAAGGGGCCGTTGAACCCTTTGCCCCTTGGTGACAGAAGCCCCCGCTTGAGAACCCCGCCCCCTTGGTGACCCTTTGCGAGCAATTGTCTGTAGTCTTGGCTCCTGGCCACCGTGAAGCTCCCACCACATCGTTGCATGCATTCCCCACTCCACCGCGTCCTTCACCGCATACTCGTCCCACCAGGGCGCTCCACTTTTCGGCCAGTAGCGAGGGTCGTCCACAATGCCTGCCAAAGCTTATGCACAGAATCAGACTCTCAACCCGCACCCTGAAAGCGAGCCAAGTGGTTTAGTGCGCTCTGCACGAGGGAGTTGTTGAGGTCCGCCAGCAAAGAGATATCACGATGGCGAGGATCCAACAGATACGCAGCCGCATGGGCAGGCTGACGCATCATCCTGCATCTGTCGGATATGAAATCCATGACCGCCCTCCTCTCATCCTCCGTCAGTCCAAGAGCCTTGACCCCCCCCCGCAATATGCTCTCCAAATCCCAGAATCTTGTGGGTGATGATCCATCCCTGTCCATGTCCTTGAGGAACCTGAAGCACGGGGCCATGACGTCCACGAACATCTTCACCCTCCCCCACCAAGAATCGTCTCTGCACATTCTACGCACCTCGGGCTCATCCCTCCTCGCATCCCCAATCCACCGCACCTGCGCCCACAACTCCCCTGACACGAGCTTGTCTAACACAACCCTCTGCTCATATAGCCTCTCTAGCATCATGAACGTTCTCCCAAAACGCGTCTCCGCTGGTCGCTTCAGTACTAGCGCGTTCTTCATGGTCTTGTGAAGTGCTAGGGCTCGTTGTTTGTTGCGCATGAACTTGACTAACGTGTGCGCCTTCCTCATGACAGTGGCCGCCCAAGAATGCGCCGCAATGTCCCTCAGCAGCAAGCTGAAGCAATGTGTTGCACACGGGATCCAAGGTTTGCGACGAGTAGCCGGGTCGGGGTGTGACTGCAAGATGTCGGCTGCTGTCTTCATCACTTCTGCGTTGTCAGTGCAGATGGCATTCACATTGTCAATGTCAATATCATCTCTGATGACTCCCTCCCAAATCTCTTCCAGGCCGACTCCCGTCTTTTCCCGATGCGACATGTCGATGGTCCGCATGAGGATGGGTCCAGACTGTCCTGCTACTATGAAGCTCATGATGGGCTTGTTGGTCGTGTCGGTAGCCCCGTCTGTCAGCAGTGTGCATCCTGTGGTAGCCCACTTTGCCTTTTTAGGTGCAATGAGGACTGCTATCTCGTGGAAAATGATGTCCATCATCCTCGTGCGGACTCCCTCGTATGTCAGCAGTCGTGGCACCGGCACGATCGAAGGATGCAGGAGTGTGACTATGTAGTTCCAATAGTCTTGCGTCTCCTTCAACCGCAACCAGTTGAAGGGCACTCCACCTTGATAGATAGCAAGGGCCAACAGACGATCAAGATGTTATTGGACCTTGTTCCCTAGATGAACAACTAGGGTCGTCTGTCTCCTCGTCGGCACCACATGTGTGGAGGTGGTGGTCGTCGTGCCAGTAACCCGAGCTCCCCCTCCATCCCCTCCATTATCTCCTGCACCTTCAACGCCCCGCAACTCATCTCTCACAATTCCGGCATCCTGCCCCTGCTGTGTACCACCCTCACCACGATCACCGTCTCCAACTCCTCCTGCACGATCTGGCATCGGGTCACATGGCTCGTCCAATTCACGCAGGTCCTCGGCGGCAAGCTCTCCATCCATCTTGTCTGCGTGCTCAGCAGCCAGTCTGAGTGACAATGCATCCCTCAACAAAGCACCAGCCGCTTAAAGTCTACACAAAATCTCCAGATTCCGTCGAGGGCAGTGTGCCTTCGGTTTCGTGAAGTGTTCCACTGCCATGGACCTCGAACCTGTGAACACCTCCCCACACAGTCAGCAGCGCAGAAGGAAGTTGCCTCCGCTCGCCAACCCCCACTCCTTGCCCCTTTCCGCCGACTCCCACACCACATGTGTTCACCTCAAATCTGCTTGCTTGTGAGCAGGCACTGGCTCGAATGGAGGGAGTTGCCCCCCTCGTGGCCGTCTACCGCCTATCGCCATGACTACGATGGGGAGGAACATGATAGCGACTGGCCGCCTATGAACGCTGGCCCAAGGAATGAATGATTGTTAATTCTCCAATCCCTTGAATTGGTGTCGAATCATGTGACACCACTGCATCAGCCTGGCATGCAACAAAGGTTTAAGCTGCATGGACAAACCAAGACAACCATGGAGTTAGATACGGGTACATTTGTTCATTGAGTGCATAATCGATTGATAGTCTCCATTGATTGATTGATTGATTGATTGGTTGATTGATCTCCGCCATCACCCTCACGAAGTCCATCTTCTCAACATCTTCCACCATGTACTCCAAGGCCTCCTCCATCTCTTCGTCCTCCATGTACTCCTCCATCTCCTTCATCTCCTCCTCCATCTCCTCCTCCTCCATCTCCTCCTCCTCCATACCCTCCTCCATATCCTCCATCTCCTCCTCCTCCTCCATGTCCTCCATCTCCTCCATCTCCTCCATCTCCTCCATCTCCATCTCCTCCATCTCCATTTCCTCCGTCTCCTCATCCTCCATGCCCTCCTCCATGTCCTCCTCCGCGTCCATTTCCTCCATCTCCGCCATCTCCTCCATCTCCTCTATCTCCTCCACCTGCAACTCCTCCATCTCCTCCTACTACAACATACCTTGCTCCATCCCCTCCTCCTCCACATTCTCCTCCTCGTCCATGTCCTCCATCTCCTCCTCTTGCTCCATATCCTCCTCCTCCATCTCCTCCCACTCCATATCCTCCATCTCCTCCACATCCTCACCCATCTTCACCATCGCCTCCTCGTCCTCTATCTCGTTCACCTCCTTCATGTCTTCCTCCTCCATGTTCTCCTCCATCCACCTCCTTCATATCTCTCCTCCATCTACTCCCTCTCCGTCTCCTCCATCTCTTCCATGTCCTCCCCCATGTTCTCCATCTCCTCCTCCTCCTCCATCTCGTCCTCCGTCTCCTCCATCTCCTCCCGCCCACAGCACACCTTGCTCCATGTCCTCCTCCTCCATCTCCTCCTCCTCCATATCGTCCACCTCATTCACTCATCCATTCCTCTTCTTCTTCGTCTTCTTCTTCTTCTAACCTTCTTCTTCTTCTTTTTCTTCTTCTTCTTCTTCTTCTTCTTCTTCTTCTTCTTCTTCTTCTTCTTCTTCTTCTTCTTCTTCTTCTTCTTCTTCTTCTTCCACTCGGTCTTCTTCCCGCCT
>BFEA01000187.1:2606774-2622496 GCA_003427395.1 Chara braunii
GGGGGGGGGGGGGGGGGGGGGGGTAAATAGCCAGTGCGGCAGCTCTTCAACACGAGTGTGTCGTACTACAAGGCGACGCATACACTGTGGCGAGTATGTTATGAGGGTGGCTACGCACGCGCATAACCCAGCAGGTGTCTGGGTTCAAACCCCAGCGGCAGCAAGATCCCGGATCTTGATAATATAAATATGGGAGCGGGGTGGGGCGGGGCAGCGAGACAGCGTAGGCACGTGGTGCAGTGACCTTGGCCTTGGCGCTTACGCGCACGCGTCGTGACAACGCTTCCCTTTTCGCCACGTGTCGCCTCGTGCTGCTGCACCTTTTTTCCCTTTGTTTTCGGCGAAAACGGCCAGAAAACAGCGAAAAATCTCACTGTCGGGATTTGCTGTTTTCTCGTTCTTCTGTAGGAAAACCTCTATCTCTCCTTGAAAGTATCCCTCGGCCCAGCCAATGATCTGGCAAGTCCCTTGGACTACAAGAGTCAATGCAGCCTCTCCGGCTACCTCGTCCGGACGCCTCTGATACGTACGCTGGCCCTCTCGCGCAAGGTCTCTGCACATCCACATCCACACTCCGGATCACAAGAGGATCGATCGCCACCCGCACAACCCATTATGCCAGTCAGTAGGTCGAGTCGGCAACGTAAATTCCACCAGACCTTTCTCCACGAGCTCGGGAGGCTCAATCCCCCATTGCGGGCTAACAGGGTACTCCTCTACTCCTGGGGGTGGCCACATCCGTGTCGTAGAGTTTAGGGGTTGCGGGGTGGGTAAAGAGTATGAAGAGCAGTAGCGTAGAAGGAAGGACAAGAGAGAAAACCTAAAGAAAATTTTGGCAGCGTTTCACCTTCCCCCCGTTGGGATGGGGTTCGGGAGATCATCCCTGTAATGAGCACTGCCTACCTAGGTACTATCTCTGTCCTAAAGGACCCTAGGTAGCTAGGGTGCAGAATTCCGAACTTAAATTGGCCTGACAAGCCCTATACTCGAGTTCCCTCGAATATAAGGCGCGTCGACAATTCGAGGGAATCTGGCCTACTACACCCTCGAAAGTGCTTCCAGCCAACTGATGTTATCCCCTAGGCAAAAACCAACATCAAGAATCATATGTACTCTCTTTTCGAATTTTCAAGCTATTTTGATAATTTTAAGGGATTTTTATCTGTTTAAATTAACCAAAATTACTTGCAACCAAGAAGAAAGCACTTCGTCGCGTTCAAAGCATAGGGGATCGTGGAGGAATCCCTCACGAGTGACGGGGCAAGTCTGTGACTCTTTTTACTTTCACGTACGATTTATTTCTAATTTGCGTCGAATAAATACGAAAATTTATTTCTAATTTCCGTTACTTGTTTCAACCCCTCGGGAACTGACCAGCAGGATTGCTCGAACTCAGGTTACCCCAACTATTCTTTCCCTTTTCTCTCTAGGAATTTTTTTTTATTTTTTAATTAAAAATTTAGTAAAACGTATTTTGTTAAGGTAAATTCCCTTTTTTAATTTATATATATTAAGGTTCAATATATATATATATGCTCGCCGAGTTTGAAGATTTTTAAGGGAAAGAATGAATTTTTGAGAATTTGCCAAAATTTTGGCAGCACTTCGCCTCCCCCCGTTGGGACGGGGTTCGGCGAAGCCCTGAAACAACGTTGTCGGAAGGGGAATATCAGAAAGAATAATGAAGAAAAAAAAATTAATTTTTGCTTAATTTTTAAATATTTTTTTTAATTAATTAACAAAATTCAAATTGAAAAAGGGGAATTTCGAAGGATTCCGACAGCAGTTTCCCTCCCCCGGTTGGGCTGGGGTGCAGGAGAAAGTCCCTCGAATGAATACAAGTAATTAAAAAGTCAAACAAACGATCTTACCTAATTTTAGGCATTTATTTTAATTTTTATTAATTTTAGATAACGAAATTTAAATCATTCTAAAAAATTTCAGCAGCAATTTCCCTCCCCCCGTTGGGAAGGGGTTCAGGAAATTTTTCCCTTGATTAAGAAAGAGAAAGAGAAAAATAACGAGGTTAAAATTTTTAGGTCCTTGTATATTTATTGATTTGTTTATTTGATGTTTAATTTTTTTGGTAACAAAATTGCCTGAATTTTAATAAAGAAAATTTTAATTATACAAAATATATTTACGCAAATTTTTTCCGCAACGATACATAAAGTAAAAGTTGTGGCTTCACTTTATTTACCCGATATTTTCTAAACTAGTATTAGGGTTTTAACCTAATAAGGGTTTCCCTCAATTAGGGTTTTGGGTTTTGCGCGCAACCGCTCGCGCACCGAGAAACCCCGGATTACCGCAATTTTTTCGTGAGATTTCTTTAGGTTTAAGGTAAAAAGTTATTGGATTACTTCCTTTTATTTTCTTTCCATTTTATTTGTACAAAATCACAAAGAAAATACAATTTTGTTTTTATAATTATTTTCCTTTGTTCCTGTTGGACCCCGCCGTTCACTTAAGCGAAGTTTGTTTTCCCCGATCAAGGTTTCAAAATGTCGGGAAAAATAAACCGGACAACTTTGTCCTGGGCGAGATTCCTCGCATTGCACTTCTTTTCTTCGAAATTAAAATAAAAAGAATTTGATAATTTTCAAAATTTCAATAAAAAAATACAAAAAAAGTCATATCTCTTTTTGTGACCGTTAACTTTCTCCAAGAACCGTCTCAAAACGTTCGCCTCGACGTGAGAACGAAATTTGATCGGCGTACCTTGCACGAAAACGGGTGGATCGGAAGATATCGAAGAAAAACGAATTAAAAAAAATAATAATAATAAAAATAAAAAAAAAAAAAAACAACTAATCAACTTATTTAAAGCTAATTAGTCTTTGGCTAAATATTCAACAGACCTCCGTTGATTGGGGAAGGCCGAGGCCTTGGGGGTGCAGTCCCCTCCCCGGCAACGGCGTCAAAGTTGTTAGGAAACCCGAGGAGGGGTCACCCGCTGTTTGCCGAAACCAAGGGCATCGACGTCTGTCACCCGCCGCGCCCGCTTCCGAGGTCCTCGGCGACCAGCAGGGAGCTCTTCTAAATCTGCCCGTCGCAAGCGCTCTCTTTATATCATTTACAGATCATAGGGTTTTATCAAAATGAGTCGCCCACTAAATGTATTACCGCTCTTCAGACGGCCTTATTTTTAGGCTTTAGTTTGGTTAGGGGCATCGATGCCGCTCCCCTTTAGGTCTATCTCTTGTCTGACGATTAGCAAGACAATGCAGGGCCAAGGAAGAAGCTCTTTACCAAGACAATGCAGGGCAACAAAAGAAGCTCTTGTTCAAATTATTGATAAATCAAATGGAAAAAAAAAAAGCAAAAAAAAATAAATAAATTGATCAAGTAGTAGGCGATTTGGTAATCCTTGACCCCAATCCGCCTGCAAGTCCTTGTCTTGTGCGCATGCCTCTCCTTTTCGCTCCCCTCTTGGGTTGTTCTCTCCCTCTCTCTGTCCTCACTCTCTCTCTCTCTCTCTCACGTATCACGGCGTCGATTCTGGTGGTTCACTCCTTACATAGAATACACCTCTCGCAAATAACACGCCAGGATTTTCGCACCGATACAGAGAGTTGAGCAACAAGCTCAGATTTACGTATGTTACTTTACCTATTAACAAGTCAAGTTATCTTATGTGAAGGCAAAGATTCATAATCCAATCAAATAAATAACTATGACTCTCATACGTTTCCCCTTCCCGACACGCCCGTTCCGCTGACAGACGACTAGTAGGACTCATGTCAAGCCTTAAGAAATCTCGGCAGTTCTGAAGCTTTAAACTGTGGTCGACGCAAGTTGTTCCTCTCTGGGCCGAACGGATGCTTCACCGTATTCGAGCCGTCTCAATACAGCCGGCAGACATCCGTATCAAGCAACCTTGCACGGCGGTTTAGAGTCAGTTCACATGCAAATTCAGTAGCAGATGTTGGGACTCAACCATTGTTACTGTACCTGTCTTCCAAATTGCAATACCCTTGCCGAGTAAACAACACTAGGATCTTGAACTTAGAGGAGAGTAAATTGACAGTTTCAGTCCAGGAGAAAGATCTTTGTTAGCGGAGTTCAGGGGTAATTAATGCTTCGTTTCCTGGTTCAAGCGAATGTACAACGACTCCTATGGCTGACGCACTTGCCTGGTAATGCAATCTTCTTGGACAACTTGAACGCAGACTGGAACATTTAGCACGGTTCGAACTTGTTGCTCTGACAGACCATTGTCCGAAGGTAGTTACTTGTTCGTATCATGCATTTCTCCCTCCCGACTGGAGAAGCAGCCGTTCAGGGTATACAAGGACACACCCAAAGAAAAAGCACAGTGTCCCACTATAACTTCACTTCCTGTCCCAGCAGCCTTATTCAGCGGTCAAACACAGGGAACGCACTATCACACTCACATGCATCGCAACAGGCCTCTGGACAGACACTTTCTTTCACACCCCCACTTGCACCCGTACAAATTTGACTCTCCTTATTCTCTCCTCCCTGCGATGCTGCGTTCCTACTCTCGCGATCATGGCTTCCCACTCTCACCCTCGTAGTGCATGCCACAGTCGCTACCAAGGTCATGCGGACCGGGCCCGTCCGTTAAGGGTTTTTGGTATTCAACTCACCTTTGTTTAGAGATGGTCAAGGTGGAAGCCCACGCCGCTTTTGAGCACGCTTATCTGTTCTAGCTACAGAGCAATGAGAGGCTTCAAGTGTTCCAGGCAATTCAAATGATTACACTCTTCCACATTGTCCCCCTTCGTGTTCGCGCCATTTTTTTTCTCAGCGTGTGTTTTCCCCAGCAGTCCCCATCGCACCACACCACTCGTAGGGTGCACGTAATCTCCCGGACTTCGACCAGAGCTCCGACGAGGAGCTGATTTTGTTAGGCGTGCCCCTTCTATCCAGTCCGCCCCTCTCTCTCTTCACCCCAGTTCACACCCATCGACGCAATTCAAAGACGGGTCAATTAATCACGCTGAGCCCGATTAGCTGACTTTTTCCCCTCAGGGGCGCGCTTGAGCTCGAAATTCTGATGAGCGGCTTCTTCCTCCTGTAGTCCTCACCAGCGTTAAGAACGCTTTCACCTCATTTGTGTTTGCCCCAGCGAAACGGTCACTGTATACGTCGTGCGTGGCCTTGCCCGAGCACTCCGAATCCACTCATCTGTTCGATCATCATGTACCCACGCCGCGCGTTCCTAAGCTGTCCCCGCCTATGAAGCCCGGTTCCTCTAGGTCAACTTTGAAAAGCACGGCGGACGCCTGACTCTCCGTTTCCCCACTCCCCCTCATCAATCAGGACCTCCTCTCTACCTTTCGCTCGCCCTGTGCTCCCCTCCTCTCGCACTCACCAACCGGGCCGTCCACGTCTCGCCTCGGATTGCCAGTGTGGGCGGGATACACCCGACACGCTCCCCCAGTGCACACGCTCCATTCAGACCACCCACGATCATTCTCTGTTCGCCGCTCTCTCCCCTCTTTGAGTGTCTCTCCAACGGGCATAGTGCAACAACGACGTACGAGCACAGAGTTGGGGGCGGCGTAAACCTGGCACACCTCCCAGTCTGCTCAGTCCGAATCCCCCCTAGACTGCCAAACTCTCTGGCTTTATGCCGACTTCCCGCCTGGAACTAGCCTTAGTGATCTCAAGGTACCTGGTAACACAGGCCCGAGTGGTAGCCCCAACACAGTCGATAAAACCCGTGCGGGCCCAGGAGACGCTGCAGTAACGAGGCTTTGTCCAATTTAGCCCCGGTAGCCTGAATTAAATGAAACTTGCCGAAGAGCCTTACCGGATCAAAATCATAGCGGCCCCTGTTCGTGCAGCGCCCATACCAGAAATGAGCATACCGAACTGCGACTGGCCAGTGCCGAGCCAGTGACAATCATCTGGAGTTGATGTAGCCCGTTCCGTGCCAAATGTCGAATCAACACCGAACCCGAAACAACTGTCTCGAACTGCAATGGCTTGTACCATACCGATGCCGAGTCTATACCGAACCTGAAACAACCGCCTCAAACTGCAGTAACCTGTATCGTACTGGTGTCGAGACCGTCTTCAACCAGTGTGTCGCGTCTGTCTCAATTCAGCGTGGTACCGAAGCAATGTGAAACACCGTACCACACCAATCCCGAACCTGAATAGCAGCCTGTCCCGATATCATACCAGCTTGATACGACATACCGTACCACGCAGACTCACCAAGATAGTACCGAATCTGCCCCGAACCAAAGTGTCGAACCGGAGCAGCGGCCACACTGACGCAATAAAGCCGAGCGGCGCAATCAAGGTAACATGGCAGTAACACCATGTCGTCCATCCAACCCGCACTCATAACACACAGTTTGCGGCGAGGCTAGGGATAACAATTATCGGGAAATAGTGAGAATCGTTAAAAGCGGCTTAAATAAACAATTCGGGGCTAAGTCCCATCGCGAATAATTTGAATAAAATTCAATCAAATATTAAATAATTGTGAGTTTTTTTTTCTTTTACCATTTTTATTTTTCTCATTTTTTGTTCGATTCATCGAGAAAAATGAAAATGAAGATCAATTTCATCATAAATAAATTCCGATGAGATTTAATTAAATAATAAAAATTTTGTTCGTTTTTCTTTTCTTTTATCATTTTTAATTATTTTTCTCATCTCTAATTCCATTATCAGAAATAATGAAAATAATGGATAATCCCCTCAGGAACGAATTCAGATAAAAATTTAAATAATTAGCAATTATTCCATTATTTTTGTCCCTCCTATTATCTTTAATTCTTTTCTCCAAATTTACTTTTGATATTAAAATCAATAAAAACTCGTGGTTCATTTCGACACCAATTGCATGATGCAAAAGAGTCGCGCCAAGGCCCATGTCCATATCTCCATCCCGGGGCTAGCCGCTCCGGAGTTAGCCTCGGAACAGACAAGAACCATGGGTACTAGGCGCGACAAGTGTGGCCGTTCGTTTAGTCGATTTCAAGGGTCAATGCTAATACTTGACATGGAGAATATTAGGGGTCTCTCTCCGACTCCTAATTTCTTCCGACGGCTCGGACGAACGTCCCGGTCAATCCCTTTTTAGGCAGATAATCTAAGGGTTAATTCGTCGGATTTCGGGTGGTCGACTGACCTTTGGCCGCCCGACACCGGGGCTGTGAGCCTTTCACCACGTAAAAAGTACAGCGAGACACACACACATCCATACGATCATATGGGCGAGGAAGACTCATTGAAAACTGGGCAATCATGTAGATACACACACTTAATACGACAATAAAATACAAGGGTTACAATATGTTGGTCGATCATGAGGCAAAACTTCGACAAAGCACGTGCTTCCCCAGCCCGTGCAAAAATGAAAAAACAACTTTCTTCACTGAACTATGAAAACACCAGTTTTGTCAATATGAGATTTTGCATGTTATAACATAGCAAAACTAAATTTGGAGGAGTTGTAGCAACGGTCTGCTACAAGTTCTAGTTGCAGTAGCAGCTAGCAACTGCACCATCCTTGTAACGAGGACGAGGTTATGGGAGAGTCGAGGGAGAGGAGAGAGAGAGGGAGAGAGTGAGAGCACACACACACACTCACTCACTCGACACGACTGAGGGTTAGACGCAAACACAGTGGCAAGGGCACAAAGTCGAAGTCTTGGATTTCGAATGCCGAATCGACAAGTCACACTGAGTACGAGTACAGTAGCTGAAAACTTGTACGAGACTAGTCCCCGTACTGTATGGGGAGCCGGTATAAGTACCAGTGATACGTACGGTACTAGGGGCATTTCCGCAAAAGCCTCCGAGGGCAGAACTGAAAAATGCGGTATTTGAAAGTGGCGCCCAAATTGCAGCATGGCGCCAATTGTCCAAAATCCGACGGTACCAAAGGAGGGGTTTGGAAAAAAGGGTGCCACCCCAAAAACGAGATGCAGCAACAACAGCAAAAAGATAGACTAGGGATCGAGCCCTGGCGGAGTCCGTAACACTATCCCCTCACTCTAAAAGGCAACGTCCCGACTGCCAAAAAGCCAAGGAAACAAAAAGAGTTGTGAATGGCGGTACGAGACCGATCACTGGTCGGAGAAGGAGAAGGGGAGTAATGCAAGTCACAGGGTATTCTGTCTGGTTGTCTGCACAGGTGAAGGTATGATGTGACTGGGTGGGTCTAGGGAATTTCTATTGATGTTCTACTGGGTAGGGGAAACGATGTTCAGGAAAATAAGGAATTTCTATTGGTGTTCTAGTGGGTAAGGGGAACAATTGTCAGGGAAACAAGGATTTGCTAATGATGTTCTATAAGGTTGTCAAAGTCAGGTAAAAAAAAAAAAAAGTTTGTTCAGGAGGCACGGGTTGGTTTGTCCGAAGGAGTCGGAAGCAGAATCTCATGTAGGAACAAAGTCTCCAAGTGTCTTGAAAGACGATCTGCAGCGGTCTTGATCAGGTCTTGGAGTATGTGGTAGAACCGGTCTTCAGCGCCTGCGACAGGTAGAAGTCCAAGAAGCGTAACAGTAGTTCAAATGTCCAAAGTCAAAGTGCTAGGGTGCGTCTGGTACACGAACTGCAACGACGTCTAATACGGAAGCAAGGAATTTGAAGACTGATGCAACGATCCATGTCACAAGTTGTTGCTCCAGTACGTCTGCGAGTCGGGATGTCACCCGATGAAACAGCATGGTGGTCAAACCAGCTGCATAATCTCCATGAACAGTGAGGCAGCAGGCCATCGTCCTCGTGCACGTGCCATTAAATCCTTTATCGCCGGTCACGCAGGTTCATAAGCATTGGACAAGAGAGACAAGGTAGTGGAGAGGACAGATGAGACAAGGCTAGGCGAGGGCAAGGGCAGATGAGACATCAGGAATCGGGGTCGAAGGGAGGGTGGACTGGGTTCAAGGGTGTGTGTAGAACGGGGTTGCGAGGTTGTAGCAAGGTTTATACAGGGGTTTAGGGTTGTAGTTACGTGGGTGTCTAGGACATAGGAGTAGCACGATTATAGGCGCAAACAAGTTTCATGGCATTCTTGAGATTCGAGAGAGGTTGCCATGTAGATTCTTCATCGGGGTATCCGGTCCATTTGACTTCGTATTCAGTGATTGGTTCCGGGTGGTCAGATACCTGAGTAGTTCGTCGACCTATGATTGCTTCAACAACGAATTAAGGGTCTGTGGTTAATATGATAGGTGGAGGTCTATGATATGGGCGATCAGCGAATTGGGGTGGGGATTAATGATATTCTTTCAAGTATTCAACGTGGAAGACCGGGTGGACACGGCTCATGTCTGGGGGGAGTAGGAGTTTGTAGTTAACGTTGAAGGTTTTTTCAATGATGGGGAAGGGTCCGAACCATTTGTTCGAGAGTTTCTTTGACAGTTCATGTTCACGTTCAAAGCGTTTCGCGGAGAGCCAGACTTTGTCCCCTACTTTGAATTGCAAGTCTCGTCTGTGTTTGTTGGTCTTATTTGTTTTTTGTTGTGTTCTTTTGAGGGCTTCGGTTGCTTCTCTAAGGAGTCAATTCATTGTTGCTACTTATTCATTGAGGGAAGGGCGGGGTGTGGAGGGGTTGAATTGCGAGGGAAGCAGGAAATCAGAGGGCAAGAGTGGATGGTAGCCAAGGTCAAGGTAGAATGGAGACATGCCAGTGGAAGGACAGACAACGTTGTTGTAGGCGATCTCGACGGCGGTGAGCAACTGATCCCAGCCGTGTTGATGGGGATAACAGTACTTCCGTAGGATTCTTTGGAGAGTATCGTTCATCTTCTCGGTTTGTCCATCGGTCTGTGGGTGGAATGCAGTGTTATACTTGAGTGTAGTTCCGTAGGTATTGAAGAGTTGTTTCCAGAACTGTGAGAGGAAACGGGGATCAAGGTCCCTGATGATATTATTGGGGAGGTCGTGGTGGCATGCAACATGGTCGAAGAAGAGTAAGCCGGTGTCTTTGGCAGTGTGCGAGGTGGTGCAAGGAATGAAGTGGACGCGTTTGGTCAGGCGGCAGACAATGACGTAGATGCAATCATGCACGCGGTCGGTCTTAGGGAGACCGCACACGAAGTCCATGGAAACAGATTGCCACCGGTGAGTGGGGATGGGCAATGATTGGAGTTCGTCAGGATTGGCCCAGTTCAAGGGATTGACAGCCTGACACGTGGGACATGAGCGAATGTATATTTTGACATCGGCGAGTAGAGACGACCAATAGAAGTAACGGGAGATGGTGTCGAAGGTTTTCTGGAAACCGAGGTGACATGCGGTTTTGGCGTCGTGGTGCTCGGCCAAGAGCTGGGTACGGAGTCCATGTGTGTCAGGGATGCACAGTCGGCGAGTGCCTTTGGTGTCGATGTAGAGGAGGTTGTCGTGGAGGGAGTAGTCGGGGACTGGGTCAAGATCGCGGAGCTTGTAGTAAATGGCGGCGAAGTCTGGGCAAGAGAGGTAGCCTTGGGTGTATCGATGATGGAGTGATGGGAGGAGCTGGATATAGGTCATGGCGGTATAGACTTTCTTGGGGGGCTTGTGGTCGGGTCGTCGAAAGAGGGTATTAGCAACGCGGTTGCTTTTGCCGGGAGTATGGCAAATGGTGAATGTGAATTGGGCAAGGAAGTCAAGCCATCGACCTTGGCGTGGGGTGATGTCTTTCTTAGTGAGGATGGAAGAAACGATGGTGTTGTCAGTGCGGATGGTGAAGTATTGCCCATCGAGGTACGGGCGTCTGACTGTGAGGGCGTTGTCGAGCGCATTGGTCCCGCACGGGGACCCTCCCGGCCGCGTCACGCAGGATTATGCAGGACTTGTCGGGGAGAGCGTTTGCCGCTCCGCCCTAGTGCGCCAGCCGTACCTCTCGCGATCCCCTACGACAGGACAGGGTCACGCGAGGCATCGCTTACCTCCACCTGCGGAAGCTGTCACCATCCCATAGGTGGGCGTATCCCTGCCGAGCTACTGAACCACATGCGAAAGTTTTTTGTATGCAATTGCAGAGGTGGCCCAGTCGAGGGCGTTTCTCGTTCGCTGTAGCATAGGGGGTCACGCGCGGTCGAACACTCGAAGATCGAACCCACACGTGAATCGACGTTCTGGGGGCTGAGGTCCCAAACCCGACTCGGCGCCGGTCGACTAGGACGCATCACGCACACTACTCGTATACCACAACACTCACATCTACCCACACATAACACATGGAAATACACAAAATAAACCCCATAAACGACGCCACAATACCACAATACTCCTAGTCCCTTCAGTATTTGACCCATAACTTTACACTACGAGACTCAGATAAGTATTGCATGCAGGACTTCTGTATAAGAGTCGTGCGCGCGCATGGCCTCCTCATATCGTCCAGCCATGCGGGCATACGCAAACACCCGCGCTGATGGGGTACTATGTAGTACTCGTAGCCTCGCGGCCCTTGATAACCTCGGGGTCGCGTTCGACACTCAAATGTCGGCTGACAGGCGCTTTGAGGGGTAATCTCTCGACGCCAGACAACCGCCATGTGCGGTTGAAGACCACACCCTCTTCTGCACCATGTGCAAAGGGGTTGAGTAGACGGCTTCAAGGCTGTCGTGGTAGCCAAAATCAAGGGGGTTGACTTTTACGGCTGCCACGGACTACAACGTTCAACCACAAACTCAAAAAGAAAACCAACCGCCGATAGAGAGGGACTCCGCTTTGACCCATAACTTTACGCGGCGGAAGTCGGTAACTGTCGTGCGAGAGGTTTAGTATAAGGTCGCGCGGGCGCACCCACACATGCCGATTTACAATGCACTCCTACGCAAGTAATCGCAATGACGGCGCATTATGTGGTGCCCATACCGAAATGGCCTCTTCTGAGCCATCGGTTTGTTTTCGACGCTCAGGTGTTGGCTAAAGTGCGCGCTAAGGGGGGATAACCCTTTAGCGAGCACAAAACCGGCCTGAGGGTCTTTCCGTCTTCTGCACCCTGAGGTGTCCCAAAGGGCGCGGGGTAAAACGACCCCTGGGGCAGGAAGGGATTCGGAGCGGTGGTGAGTTGTCTGGCGCCTCACCAGCGACACGCTACCCCTTCCGCCCGGAACTTTATCGTTCCACCAAATTAAATCTCAATAAGGAGGAAATACTCTTAACAGCAAAAGAAAACACATCGTCAGGACTATGCCTAGGCCTTGGGTTGTCCTGGACAAGGACCTCGACTTCTGGGTTTTGGGACAACTGTCCTACCACGCGAAATCAAAAAAAATAGGTGGACGTAAGTGTGCGGTCGCATAACCCTATGAGGGTTACCCGAGCGTATGCTTCTCTGACTATCACATTATCAGGATGGGAAAAAGGCAATCTCACTCACACGAAAGGTTGTGGGGTAGTTCACTCTCACGACAGTTGTGTGGTTTGCCCATCTGAATCCAACACACAATCACTCAACATGACTCAATCGAGATTCTCTCATACATACCTGCACAACATTCAAACAACATCACACGCACTAAAGGGGTCAACTTTCCAACCTTCTGCAGCTCACACCCTACCTTAAGCACACAAGCCCAACCATTTCCCCACCAATCCTCAATAAGGTACTCAGTCTTTTAAAAATGGTCATTTATAAAGAAGCTGGGTGAAAACCCAAAGAAACACACAAATCCTGGCAAGCGTCAAGGCCTTAGGTTGAGAGGCAGGATAACTGGGAAAGCTGAGTCGCAACCGACGAATCGGCAACCGACCTGTTATCTGTGATAACAGAAGAGTAACCCTTTTGAAGGAACAGTCTGATCAGATCAAGCCTTCAAACGAAATACGGAAACCTGCAACACAGTACAGGCCAAAGAAGAATACTACTTATGTTTATGCCAAGAAAGGGAGAGTACTCCCTAAGTCGTAACCTAACTCCTCTACTAGTACCAAGCCACTGAATGTCTCCTCTATCCAGGATAGATCTGCTAAGTAGTTCCTGGCTGAAAAATATTCTACCTCCTCAAATTCTATGAAATTTCGGCAGCGCTTCCCGTAGGAAAAGTGTCTTTTCATAATTTCTACGAGTCCAAAAATGACTAACTCTTTCAGATTTGCAGAAATTTCGGCAGCGCTTCCCATAGGAACAGGAGACTGTCAAGATTTATACAAAGCTGAAAGACAGAAAGACAAGCAAACTATACTTGGGACTATCTTCTGACACCTGCTTGGTAATTCAGAATCAACGATGGCCTGCACGGTCTCTAAGTGAGATTGTGGGCTAGCTTGATCCTAACTCCTAGCAGGGTCAATCCTATCTTCATCCCAAGTTCTCCCTCTCATTATCCATCTCATCTGCCTATGGCTCAAGCACTTGGCGAGTGTCTAAAGCAACTAGCCTATCGAAACAGACGCGCCAGAGTGAGAGCCCACAAACATGCATAATCAAACTTCTCTCACAATCCCACATAAGTTTGGTCCAAGTAGTTCGTTAGATCACTCAATTTTTTTTCCCTTAGTAGACCCCCTCGACTATGGCATAGGATCAGACAAGGCCCTAACTTAAGGGTATGTCCAACCGGCCTAAAGTAAACAAGTAAGAGCACATACAACATGACTGCCCTAACTTAAGGGTATGCCCAATACCACATGAACTCTAGTCATAGAACATATGACCAGACCGCCCTAACTTAAGGGTACGTCCAACCTACAACACGTCAACGACAGGAGCATATCACTAAGCCGCCCTAACTTAAGGGTATGCCTAGCCAGCTTAAACAGTTTAGGTACATAAGACAATATGACCAAGCCGCCCTAACTTAAGGGTACGCCTGATCTGCCTGAACAAGGTACAAACGACGTATGACTAAGCCGCCCTAACTTAAGGGTACGCTTAGCCTCCGTAACGACAATATAAGAGAACAACCATGGATATACTTGCACAAACTTCATATGTTTCTCTCTTATTAGGCAAATGATCAGACCTACCCCACTTAGGGAGACATCCAATCCTGCTTTGTGTTTAGAAGGGAAAATAAAACAAGGTGGCGCCGCGATAACTCAATAAGAGCACAGTGGCGCACAGACTGTGTGTTGTGGTAGCCTGTCCCCGTGGCGGTAACCTCCTTGCACCACCTGATCACCCCTCCAAGTCACTGTGCCTCTCCCTTTTCAGGCAAATGTTGTCGCTGCACGCAGCGAGGGACAACACCTAGCTTCCGCGGCAGGGCCCAATAAAGAACAGGGCCCCTGCATAGCAACAACGCCCAGCAAGGAACAGTGCCTCTGCACAGCAGCAGCGCCCCTCGGGTGCTCAGCGAGTGCCTTGGTGGAATGCACGGCGGCGCACTCCGCGTGCAGCAATGTACCACAATTGCACTGTAACGTATCAAGAGGAAAAGCAGCAGCCGTGCACAGCAGGACGGCGCAGTCAATAAGTGTCCAGCAACCACAGTACTGTGCAGCCACAAGTAATCAATAACTCATCCCCAATCTGCCCGGTAGACGCCAGTGGCCTATCAAGCTGCAGGTGCTACCTCAGCCTCCCTTTCCATCTTGGAGCTAACACCTGACTCAACTTCCTGTAGCACCCACGCAGCGCTAGCCTTCCGAGCGGTTTACTGCTGCATCTACCCGGCACCTGCATATTTGTCTCGAACTGTTGCTATGTAACGAGGGAGGTCATGTATACAGTCACTGCTACTCAGCAACCTGTTGTCCGAAAGCTACAGCAATGGTCGCATGCGGTAGCATCCTTGCTGAGCCTAATCACTTCCTTTACTAGTACCCTGCTGTCTCCAATCACACTTGCAAGGGCGCAGTCTAGGAAGTCCGCGTTCGTATAGTATAAGCTTTCTGTGTTCTATTCGAGTCTTGTGTGAGCTGCATTACTACTCTAGGGAGCACATCCCCCATCCCAGTACTCCGTATTTGGAGGAGGTAAAGCGGGTGCGTTGCAAATGCACTGTGAATACCCAGCGTCATCGCACAATAAAGGTTACCATACTGCGTATCCAAGGCACACGGCCAGTGCCCATCCTGCTGACGTAAGAAGCAGCAGCCAAAGCCTGACTGCACAATCGACTCAGTCTGTTGCTTTTGAACGTAGTAGCAGCACCGTTCTTAGTCACCCAACAATCTATGTATCCCCGGCGGCCGCGGTCACCGCGGGCATGACCGCGGTCGACCGCAGCCCGCAGTCATGACCGTGGCGGCCGCGGTCGAAAAACGTGCGCCATGGGCAGGGGAGGGGGGCTACCCGAGGTCGGGGTCGGGATTCCGAGGGCGCACCCCAGGCCCCACCCCCCCACATTGAAAAAAAAGAAAAAGAATTAAAAATGGGGGGGTCCATTTTTGGGGGGAGGAAGAAAAATAATGGACCCCCTTTCAATGTTCTTTTTTTTACTTTTTTTTTTTCCGTTGTATTGAACCATTGCGAAGTTTTTTATTGTTTTTTTTTTTTGGGGGGGGGGATTGATTTATTGATTAATTGGTTGATTGATTGATTGATTGATTGATTGATTGATTGATTGATTGATTGATTGATTGATTAATTGATTGATTGATTGATTGATTGATCAATAGATTGGCTGATTGATTGATTGATTGATTGATTGGTTTGATTGTTTTTTTTTTTTTGGGGGGGGGGGATCACTTGATTGATTGATTGGTTGATTGATTGATTGATTGATTGATTGATTGAATGCACGCGCGCGCGCGCACACACACACACACACACACACACACACACACGCGCGCGCACACACACACACACACACACACACACACACACACACACACACACACACACACAC